>CALYDD020000388.1:0-19613 GCA_944472135.2 Trichobilharzia regenti | reverse complement strand
TTGAGCCGTTAATAACCTGCATCACAGAAGCAGAATACACACTTGAGCATAGATCAGTGGTAAATGTTTACGACGACTTAAGTCGACTAGACACACTGACTTCCAATTCAAATCTAATCACTTTGGATACTGACCGAGTTTCTGAAATCGAAGTAATCTAGCACAAACGACGGAAACAGTCTCAAATCCTTGATGATGCATTTTTGGCTGGCGGAAAAGGAAGTTTTGAGGGATTTTATAGTCATGGAATAAACACATTGAATCGTAGGAATTATTCAAGAGACGGTTTCAGAGAAGAAAATTTGTATCCGATTTTCCGGTTTATCACACTTTGTAACTTTATTAATGTAACCTTCAATCGGAAATACTTGTGGAACATTCTCACCCATTTACTATGAAAACAGAAATGGATGGCCTAGTTCATAACTTCATAGAAAAGAAGATTGTACAATCATGTACGCAAATTTTGCTAAATAAAATGCACTAATGAAGAATAAGAGGTTTTATAGATATAGCGCCGACTAGTGGATGGAGATGCGGTAAGAGTAAATTGTACAATATAACATAATTATGAACAATCAATTGTATTCGAAGTGTCATTCAGTAAATAATACTGATTCACTGTGTGATATGTCTGACAAACAAACTAATATTAAATTGAATTGTGCTGTTTCTGCAGCGAACTAAAAGGTGGACTGGGGTAATCAGGCTGTTTGTTAGGTGGCCATTTTTCTTGTGTTCAGTTTTATGCTACTTATCACTAATAAGTAGTGTGAGCTTATATAAAATTAATATCTAGCTGTGTAATCAGAACTGTTGTTCGCTATCGAAGTTTATCTCACTCAAGGTACCAGTATTCTGTTTATCGCTACTTATTACTTTAATCACCCTAACGATAACTATATTCTTAACCGTAGCTCTAACCCGTCGTCTGGTATGCTTACTCTCCCCATTTGGAATTGTTCCTAAAAGGTTTTAGATTCTCAGAGATTGACCTGTAACCAGAGAATAGACTTGTTGATTTAGAACATGTGGACGATATAGTCCTGCTGAGTGAATACAGTGATAGCGTGAAGAGAAATCTTCGAATGTTTGGCATCCGATTTGCTGTTGGCGACAATGACATAATTATTTCATTTATTCATTTGCTTTTTGATGACAGTTAGATTCCTCACCGTAATTTTGGTACATGCATGGAAATTTCAGCGTGAATATCGGTAGCCCAAATTTCGCAGGCTGATCATAGGTATCAGGTGTGCGTCGGCGTGGGCTCGAACCTCAGAACATGTGCATGGTCGGCGAGAGTCCTAACCACTGTGCCACCGACGCACAGTGGTGCATAACTGCACTACATTAACTATCGCCTAGCCCCAGGATAGCCAGGAGTGAAATGGTGGCTGAGTGTGTTGACCAGTTCCCTTATTTAGTAGGTCGCATCATCACCCATGGAAGCCATCACACATGATATAGTGGCAACTGCAATAGCCATTTTTATTTGTTTAAATGCTTCCAGTTTATCAAGAATAAACTTTAGGTTTTCACGCTTACCTTTCAGAAGATTAGTGAGTGCCTTCAAAAGATGCTTGAATTAGGGAATAAGACGACGGTAGTAACTCACCATGCGGAGGAACGTGAGTAGTGATTTCAGAGACATTGTTACTGCGAGGTTTTGAATGGCTTATATCTTTTAAGGCAAAGGACAAATCCCATATTTATCTATAATGTATCCGAAGAAATTCATACGAACTGTGATCAAGATTTGACCGGATAGTTGCAAAATAATTGAGCGCTGAGTGAGAAGTAGACATTTATAATGTTATATTTGTAAAATCTCAGCGAAATTGAAATGATTAATTCCAACGTTTCGTTCGGCAATCTGGTTGAATTTATGTGCAGGATTGGGTTGTGACTATCATTGAAGACTCAAGTTAGTAATAAGGAGGTTTTCTTGGGGCAAATAAGACAAAGTTATCTCGCGTAACAGCTTTTATCAACGACTTTGACCAATACTGAAGAGTATTTTTAAATTACCAGTATTTACTACGGACTCATTTTACTTGTTGATCAAGACCCTTACATCCGTTTACTTGGGTCGTTCGTTAAAGTCTCTGTTGTTTACAGATACCAGGTTAACTTCATATTCTGTATCAAGTGACATCCAACTGTATGTGATTTTTGTAGCTCAGATCTACTGCATGAATACAATTCATAAGACTTAAATATTCAAACACCAATTTCACCAACTTATAGAAACTTCAAGTGCATCATCTTTGATACTTCTATACCATTCTGTTTAATTTTGAAGTTGACTTGAAGATAACTTGGAGGTCTCAAGTCTGATCATGAGCTGACATCAGTCGGAGGATTACTGAAAACTGAGGTATTCGCTCTAACTGACATTGTAACGTTAGGACATAAGAGAACTGGTAACTGATATTTTACTATGGGAAAACACATCATATTTACACGTTTCTAACTACACTGAAGTACATGTGTGAGAGGATTAGCCGCGATTTTCGACTACTGCGCTTCATTTCCCAAATTTCATAAAATCTCTCGTTCCTGTAAAATTTCATGCCAAGAGGTTGTGGAAACTATTACAATTATTTACCTTGCGAACACTGAATCTGAGGATATAATCTTATTGACATATAATACCGATAACTAACTGTTTGGATTCGTGAAAATTTTAAACATAAACACATATCTATAATTGTATATATTGTTGGATTTACATGTTCAAGTTGTTCCAAAACAGTGAGTCTATGGTTGAGATATCATTTTAGTTAACTGTGCTGAACTATATTGCATGTTGTTGTATTGTATTGTTGTTGTCGCTTTTTGCCCTTTTTTCTGCGAACTGTTTTCCTTTTGCTGGTTTTGTTCTGATTGTTTTGTCCGTTATTTTCCGATTTTGAGGGGAGCAACCCGAAAGGTCGCTTCTCTCTAAACTTTATCTTAATGTAACCATTCCTTTCTCAGGCGTGAGGCTAGCAACCCCACCCTGTGTTATGCACCCACAAACAACACAGACCTCGAAAAGAAAGAAGAATTCTACAGACAACTACAGGCAACAATGGACAATACTCCAGCTGGCGACATTAAAATACTAATGGGAGACATGAACGCCAAGCTAGGACCAGACAACACAGGAAGGGGACTCATCATGGGTAGAGAAGCTCTCGGAGAAATGAATGAAAATGGAGAACTCTTCGCCGACTTCTGCGGCTTCAACGAACTAGTGATTGGTGGTAGTGTATTCAAACACAAAGATATCCACAAGGCTACATGGGTGTCACCAGACGGGCAAACCAAAAACCAAATTGACTTCATCTGAGTACTGCTCAAGGAAGTGGAGGCGCAGCTTACTGAACACAACAGTAAGAAGAGGAGCAGACGTTGGCTCAGACCACTATCTTGTACAAGGGACAATCCAAATCAAACTAAAAGCTTTCAGAGGAGCTGCAGATAGATCAAAAGCCAAGTTCAACACTCAAAAACTGAAGGACCAGGCCACAAAGGACATCTCCATTGCAAACATAAGGGAAGAAGCCGAGACACAAATCAACACTAGCGAAGAGGTCGGCGTCGAAAAGCACTGGGACAGCTTGAAAACGGTGTGGAGTCAAACCTACATGAAAGTTCTAGGCAGAAAGAAGAGACAGGACAAACAGTGGCTCACTACGGACACTTGGAAACTAATAGAAGAGAGAAGGACAGTGAAACAAAAGATTATCCAGTGCACTGACGAGCAACAAAAACAGGAGTTGAATGCAAGCTACAATGCGCTGAACAAAAGAGTGAAGAAGAGCGCCAGGGAAGACAAAAGAAAATATTATGAAGTCATGGAAAGTGAAACAGAACAAGCTGCAGGCAATGGAGACCTCGCCACACTCTACCAAACAACTAGGAACCTATCGGGCAAAAGTTCGACACAGATTAAGCCAGTCAAGGATGACAATGGAAAGTGAATCACCAAAGAGGTGGAACAAAGAAAACACTGAGCTGAACACTTCAAAAGACTTCTAAATCGTCCGCCACCTACAACGCGCCCAACAATACCAACAACGGAAGCAGAACTACCAGTGAACATCGACCCCCTGACGAAATCAGAGGTCCTGAATGCAATTAACATGCTAAAAGCCGGAAAAGCAGCAGGACCAGATGGAATCCCAGCAGAAGCATTGAAAATGGACCCAGAGACAACAGCGGACTTGATTACGCCACTGCTGGAGAAGGTGTGGAAAGAGGGCAAAGTACCCGAGGATTGGAAGAACGGATACTTATTCAAACTACCAAAGAAAGGAGACTTAAGTCAATGTAAAAACAGGCGTGGAATTATGCTCCTGTCCATTCCAAGCAAGATACTAAGTCGCATCATCCTGGAGAGAATCAAACAAGCCCTGGATGAAAAACTTCGACCGGAACAGGCCGGATTCAGGAGAAACAAATCATGTATTGATCAAATCGCCACTCTACGGATCATCATTGAGCAAAGCTTGGAATGGCAGTCACCTCTCCACCTCACTCAACTTCATAGACTTTGAAAAGGCCTTCGACAGAGTCAATCGAGAGGTGATTTGGAAACTACTTGTGTGGAATTTTCAGCGTGAATATCGGTAGCCCAAATTTCGCAGGCCGATCATAGGTATCAGGTGTGCGTCGGCGTGGGCTCGAACCTCAGAACATGTGCATGGTCGGCGAGAGTCCTAACCACTGTGCCACCGACGCACAGTGGTGCATAACTGCACTACATTAACTATCGCCTAGCCCCAGGATAGCCAGGAGTGAAATGGTGGCTGAGTGTGTTGACCAGTTCCCTTATTTAGTAGGTCGCATCATCACCCATGGAAGCCATCACACATGATATAGTGGCAACTGCAATAGCCATTTTTATTTGTTTAAATGCTTCCAGTGTATCAAGAATAAACTTTAGGTTTTCACGCTTACCTTTCAGAAGATTAGTGAGTGCCTTCAAAAGATGCTTGAATTAGGGAATAAGACGACGGTAGTAACTCACCATGCGGAGGAACGTGAGTAGTGATTTCAGAGACATTGTTACTGCGAGGTTTTGAATGGCTTATATCTTTTAAGGCAAAGGACAAATCCCATATTTATCTATAATGTATCCGAAGAAATTCATACGAACTGTGATCAAGATTTGACCGGATAGTTGCAAAATAATTGAGCGCTGAGTGAGAAGTAGACATTTATAATGTTATATTTGTAAAATCTCAGCGAAATTGAAATGATTAATTCCAACGTTTCGTTCGGCAATCTGGTTGAATTTATGTGCAGGATTGGGTTGTGACTATCATTGAAGACTCAAGTTAGTAATAAGGAGGTTTTCTTGGGGCAAATAAGACAAAGTTATCTCGCGTAACAGCTTTTATCAACGACTTTGACCAATACTGAAGAGTATTTTTAAATTACCAGTATTTACTACGGACTCATTTTACTTGTTGATCAAGACCCTTACATCCGTTTACTTGGGTCGTTCGTTAAAGTCTCTGTTGTTTACAGATACCAGGTTAACTTCATATTCTGTATCAAGTGACATCCAACTGTATGTGATTTTTGTAGCTCAGATCTACTGCATGAATACAATTCATAAGACTTAAATATTCAAACACCAATTTCACCAACTTATAGAAACTTCAAGTGCATCATCTTTGATACTTCTATACCATTCTGTTTAATTTTGAAGTTGACTTGAAGATAACTTGGAGGTCTCAAGTCTGATCATGAGCTGACATCAGTCGGAGGATTACTGAAAACTGAGGTATTCGCTCTAACTGACATTGTAACGTTAGGACATAAGAGAACTGGTAACTGATATTTTACTATGGGAAAACACATCATATTTACACGTTTCTAACTACACTGAAGTACATGTGTGAGAGGATTAGCCGCGATTTTCGACTACTGCGCTTCATTTCCCAAATTTCATAAAATCTCTCGTTCCTGTAAAATTTCATGCCAAGAGGTTGTGGAAACTATTACAATTATTTACCTTGCGAACACTGAATCTGAGGATATAATCTTATTGACATATAATACCGATAACTAACTGTTTGGATTCGTGAAAATTTTAAACATAAACACATATCTATAATTGTATATATTGTTGGATTTACATGTTCAAGTTGTTCCAAAACAGTGAGTCTATGGTTGAGATATCATTTTAGTTAACTGTGCTGAACTATATTGCATGTTGTTGTATTGTATTGTTGTTGTCGCTTTTTGCCCTTTTTTCTGCGAACTGTTTTCCTTTTGCTGGTTTTGTTCTGATTGTTTTGTCCGTTATTTTCCGATTTTGAGGGGAGCAACCCGAAAGGTCGCTTCTCTCTAAACTTTATCTTAATGTAACCATTCCTTTCTCAGGCGTGAGGCTAGCAACCCCACCCTGTGTTATGCACCCACAAACAACACAGACCTCGAAAAGAAAGAAGAATTCTACAGACAACTACAGGCAACAATGGACAATACTCCAGCTGGCGACATTAAAATACTAATGGGAGACATGAACGCCAAGCTAGGACCAGACAACACAGGAAGGGGACTCATCATGGGTAGAGAAGCTCTCGGAGAAATGAATGAAAATGGAGAACTCTTCGCCGACTTCTGCGGCTTCAACGAACTAGTGATTGGTGGTAGTGTATTCAAACACAAAGATATCCACAAGGCTACATGGGTGTCACCAGACGGGCAAACCAAAAACCAAATTGACTTCATCTGAGTACTGCTCAAGGAAGTGGAGGCGCAGCTTACTGAACACAACAGTAAGAAGAGGAGCAGACGTTGGCTCAGACCACTATCTTGTACAAGGGACAATCCAAATCAAACTAAAAGCTTTCAGAGGAGCTGCAGATAGATCAAAAGCCAAGTTCAACACTCAAAAACTGAAGGACCAGGCCACAAAGGACATCTCCATTGCAAACATAAGGGAAGAAGCCGAGACACAAATCAACACTAGCGAAGAGGTCGGCGTCGAAAAGCACTGGGACAGCTTGAAAACGGTGTGGAGTCAAACCTACATGAAAGTTCTAGGCAGAAAGAAGAGACAGGACAAACAGTGGCTCACTACGGACACTTGGAAACTAATAGAAGAGAGAAGGACAGTGAAACAAAAGATTATCCAGTGCACTGACGAGCAACAAAAACAGGAGTTGAATGCAAGCTACAATGCGCTGAACAAAAGAGTGAAGAAGAGCGCCAGGGAAGACAAAAGAAAATATTATGAAGTCATGGAAAGTGAAACAGAACAAGCTGCAGGCAATGGAGACCTCGCCACACTCTACCAAACAACTAGGAACCTATCGGGCAAAAGTTCGACACAGATTAAGCCAGTCAAGGATGACAATGGAAAGTGAATCACCAAAGAGGTGGAACAAAGAAAACACTGAGCTGAACACTTCAAAAGACTTCTAAATCGTCCGCCACCTACAACGCGCCCAACAATACCAACAACGGAAGCAGAACTACCAGTGAACATCGACCCCCTGACGAAATCAGAGGTCCTGAATGCAATTAACATGCTAAAAGCCGGAAAAGCAGCAGGACCAGATGGAATCCCAGCAGAAGCATTGAAAATGGACCCAGAGACAACAGCGGACTTGATTACGCCACTGCTGGAGAAGGTGTGGAAAGAGGGCAAAGTACCCGAGGATTGGAAGAACGGATACTTATTCAAACTACCAAAGAAAGGAGACTTAAGTCAATGTAAAAACAGGCGTGGAATTATGCTCCTGTCCATTCCAAGCAAGATACTAAGTCGCATCATCCTGGAGAGAATCAAACAAGCCCTGGATGAAAAACTTCGACCGGAACAGGCCGGATTCAGGAGAAACAAATCATGTATTGATCAAATCGCCACTCTACGGATCATCATTGAGCAAAGCTTGGAATGGCAGTCACCTCTCCACCTCACTCAACTTCATAGACTTTGAAAAGGCCTTCGACAGAGTCAATCGAGAGGTGATTTGGAAACTACTTCGCTACTACGGGGTCCCATCAACAATTATACATCTCATCCAAGAGTTATACGAGAATGCTGCGTGCCAAGTAATCCACAACAGGAATCTTACGGAAGCTTTCGTATGAAGGACGGGAGTGAGATTAGGCTGACTACTATCACCAATGATCTTCCTGATTGCAGTAGACTGGATAATTTGACAGACAACGGGAAATGAGGAAACAGGCATAAAATGGACTCACACAAAGACTTTTAGGATCTGGATTTCGCCGATGATATACGTCTGATTTCCCACAAACTGGAAGATATGCAAGTGAAAAGCAACAAGTTGGCAGAAGAAGCATCAAAGATAGGAAGGACTTCAGGTGAACATAGATAAAACAGAGGTGATGAAGATTCCTGGCCAACAGCAATAGCCACAGCGACAACAACAGACAGCAATCCCCCAGCATAAATGGGAGGAACCTGAAAGTAACAACCTTCTTCACCTACACCTAACTGGGAAGCATCGTTTCAACTACAGGCGAACGGAACTGACGAGGATATCAAAGCTAGAATCGGAAACGCAATCAAGCTTTCATTACTCTCAAGTCTGTGTGGAGGTCAACACTCAACACTGAGCAACAAAAATAAGATCCGGATTCTCAACTGCAATGTGAAATCAGTGCTATTATACGGATCAGAGTCTTGGCGCGTCATAAAGAGCATCTCCAACAAACTACAGACCTTCATTAACAGCTATCTTCGCTCAATACCAATCAAGATCAGATGGCCGGTCAGAAAGGATCAGCAACAGGGATCTCTGGGAGTGAACCAACCAGGAACCGATTGTGAAACAAATAGGCAGGAAGAAATGGAGATGGATTGATGATACTCTGAGGAAACCACCCATCAAGTGACATCACTAGAAAACCATTGCTCGAGTGGAAACCGAAAGGGAAGCGGCGAGTCGGTCGTCAGTGCAAGGGTGACTTGGAGGAGGTCATGAGAGGAGGAGATGAAAGCATGTGGACAGACCTGGAGCGGGCAAGAGGCTCTTCTGATTACCTGGAGACTGGCACAAGGTTGAACAGCGAGAAGAAAAGATGACCGATGACGTGATTTCATGTCCACATCGTAAACCAGATCCATATTGGAGGAATGAACAATTCTACATTTACTTCTGCATCTGCTTTTAAATCTGTTCACCTCAATTACGACCACTTACTATCCCTTACGCATATTAATGCCATCGACATCTGACAGACAGCGAACTCTTGGTATGAGGTCAAAATAAATTGAGTAATGATACTGACTATACGGAATCAGTCGATTTGCACTAAGCGAAGCGTCTGCTGCGGCAGCCTAACAAACCAATCATTATCCAATAATTCACATTTTGAATCAACGAGGAAATGCCTTGCAACATCATCCCATATGCTTGACTAAGATTCACTTTGTTTCACCGAGATGTAACATAACATAACATAACATAACAATTTCGCTTTATTCCAGAAACAGTACTTGTGGTACAGTGTGGAATTTTCAGCACATATCTACAATATTGCATCTAATTTCATCGTACATTTAAAAGGAGTATTATAAAAAAAAATAAAATATAATAAAAACCAAAAAAAAGAAACAGAAATAACCAAAAAAAATGCAAATAAAAATACTGAGTAAAAAAGAAGACGAACACAAATAATGAAAAAAAATATTTCAGTATTAGTTAGTGGAAGCTACGATATGTGTATGCGTGGTGAACAGTAACAGCTATAATCATACGGGAAATTATGAGATGTTCTTAAAAAAATGTTTATAGCCAAGATGATCAGTTAATTTGATTGAACAACACTAAGCAATCATAAGATAAACATTTCAGGTTTTTTTTTTGTCAGTACTAATGCGGTTGTTTGTAGTGGCAGTGTGAGGAATCATGCATAATACAAAATTTTTAAGATGGTGATAGTGGCAATAACAAACAAGATTGTCAGTTAAATAGTGCCGAACAAAGAACAACCACAAAACTAATGTTACATGATGGTTAATGACGGGACAATTTTTAATAATCATAGTGATAATATAGTCGGACCCAGTAGATGTACAAAGAAGGAATAGAATAAAGAATAAAAATGTAAGCCAATGATAATAATTTTAAGCAGCTAAGTATGTTTAAGAAGGTTGTTCACTATAGAGTACAAATAAGAGAGTGTAAGGGGGAAAAAACAAGGGCCAAAATTATGTTATTAACAACAAAGCAAGTCATAGGTTTCACGTCTAACATTGTCTCTGTCACTTAGAACACGGGCCAAATATGGTATCGTTGAGTTCCTATACTTGGTTGTGCGAGCATATATTATTTTATACTGATTTCTGGTTCTACCTGATGAGATGCAGGGAGAGAGTTGGGAATAGAGGGGGTGTTGGGGGTCAGAGAGTATGGTTTTAGACCATTTCTCACATGTATTCAGATGCTTATCCACTAATGTTGTGACGAGCTGACTGAGTTTTACACCGCTAGTCCTGCTAACTACCTTCAACATCCTTCTCAGGATGGTATAATCCTTTTTCAGTAACCCAGGAAAGACTAACGGGGAACAGTAAAGTAGAATAGGTAGGATACGAGAGTTGACAAATTGTGTAAGCAGAGGTTGAGGGACTCCAGTTAGTCTGAGTTTCTTAATGTAGTAGGTTAGACGAAACACTTTCTTGGAAATCATTTGGATATGAGATGACCAAGTAAGGTCGGAAGATATAACTAATCCGAGGTATTTTGCATTAGACTTTGTTTCAATTATAGTCCCCTCGATTCTACAGACATCATGAGTGCTTACTAGTGTTTGTAGATCTCGTTTATGCCTAAAGGAGAAGTCGACAGTCTGGCATTTTGAGGGATTCAGCGTTAGGCCATTTATTTTAGACCACTGACTGATGTCCGACAGGAAGCTATTTAATTTGAAGCAGTCTGACTGAGACTTAACGGGAAGCGAAACAGTCAGGTCATCTGCATATTTGACGAAGTTGATTTCGTCTGAGAGAGGTAAGTCATGTAAGAAGAAGGAAAAGAGAAACGGCGAGAGAACAGCACCCTGAGGAACACCAGCTTCAGTAAGCAAAGGAGAGGAAGCTACACCATTATATACCGTGTACTGCATCCTATTGGAGAAGTAAGAGTGCAGCCAGTTGATAGCCCAGGACTCAGTTTGTGTAAGGCTAAGCTTGTTTAACAAAAGGCCTCTAGGTACAGAGTCAAAAGCAGATGTGTAATCAAGGAAAGTACAACGGACATACTTGGCCCCTTTGTCTAAGGAGGATACAATGTTGTGATGAAACACAGCAGCAGCATCCAAAGTACTTCTACCCTGTTTGTAAGCAAACTGCTTTGGATCATTTGAGAAGCTTAGGGAGGGAATGAGTTTTTGTAAGAGTAATTTCTCCATCAGTTTCAAGAAAGGAGAGGTAATGGCAATTGGTCTAAACTTAACACTATCTCCAGAACCAGACTTGGGTACAGGGATGATTTTAATATCTTTCCACAGAGAAGGTACATTATTATTAGAAAAAGAAGTATTGAAAATGCTTGTAAGTGGGTTACTTAAAATATCAGCACATTTCTTTAAAACAATGGCAGGTATACCATCAGGGCCTAGACTCTGGGAAGGTTTAAGAGATTTCAAACATTTAAGAACATCAGAAGTATTGAAACGATGAAAGTCACTGGTCGTGTTATTAGTTAAATTGAAGGCAGAAAGGACATTTGGAGGGCGGATGAAAGATCTATTGAGAGTATTTACATCAATAGAAGAGGCAAAATTATTATGCTTACCACAACCAGTAATTTCTCTAAAAAGCTTCCATATGTTTTCTGATGTTTTACAAGATAGTATTGTTTGATTATAAATGTTGTTTAGTCTCTTGATTTCAGATTTAATTTGGGTGTTTATCTTCTTAAGACCAGATTTATTCTTTGTCTTGTACAGCTTCTCTTTTTCTCTACGAAGTTTTTTGAGATGAGGGGAAGAAAAACGATCCATTCTTTTGAAAATTATCTGTTTTGGACAGCATATATCAAGACAGAATTTAAGATAGTCAGTCAAATTGGAAATAGTATCATCCAGTTTGTGTTCGTTGAAAAGTTCCCAGTTAGTGTCATTTAGCATACATCTTAGTTTGAGCATATTTTCTTGTGAGTAACACCTTTGCTGTGTTCTCTTGGACAGATTTGAGAAGATATTAAAGTGAGATCTGCTGTATATCTTAGGTAATATCCGAATAATACAATGATCTGAGTTCATGATAGGAGCACGTCGGCGTACTTCATATATTTCCTCATCATTAATGAACACCAGGTCAAGGGTTTTATCAAGTCGAGTAGGGAATTTAACAATATTGGCATGACCTAATGATACGAGGAAAGAACAATCACAGCAGTTAAAATCTCCTGTGACAACTGATAAAGAGTTTTCAAGATGTGTAACGGCAAATTCAGTGAATTCATCAGCAAAATCAGATAGATCAGATGCAGAACAGCCAGGAGTAACATAAATGTTAGAGATGAAGACGTATTTGAATTTGGATAAATGTTTCGGGCGGCATTTGACCGTTATACAATCAATAAAGTCATTAGAGTAAGAAAAACATACATTATTTGAAGTTGACCATTGAGAATGAATGAAAGTTGCAACACCTCCACCTCTTTTCTTTCTGGAGCATAGTCGATCTTGTCTAAACAATGTAAAACCATTTAGGGAAACCAGATTGTCATCATAGAGTTCATGGAGCCATGTTTCTTGTAATGCAACAATCGCCGTATTGTGATAAGTATCAGATGATAAGAGAGACTGGAGATGCATAATTTTGTTGGGAAGTGAACGGCAGTTTGAAGTGACAATAACAGGAATGGTTGTACGATATAAAGGTGTCTGTTTAAGTGCACGCTGCCAGCCAGCATGATGTTTTCTCTTAGATTTATTAGATGCATTATTAGTTGCATGAAAGTCATATGGTTTAAAACGTTTAATGAATGAATTACTGTATTTTATGCGATTTGTGATCATATTTTATTAAAATTAGGAATGAAAACATGACTTATTAGATGCAATATGTAGATGCACGAAAAAGGTAGCCCAGATGTCAAACAGGCCGCCAGTAGTATGATTTTGCAACACGTGTATATGGAAGGTAGTGGTTCTCTTCAGTCAAGTCCCCACGAATGATTCTCTCAGCAAACATATTCTGCTACTTTCTTGTTATATCACCGTTTCAAATGCATTTATCATCTACCTATGATTCTTTCGAAGCAACATAACTGCGTCTGACATGTTGATCTCTTCAATGCTTACTTCTCTCCAGAACAAATGTATGTAATGCATGTCTTCTGGAAGCTTCTTTGTGTGCAATACTCAACGTTCATGTATATAGAAGTGTTGGCTTGTCGTTGGTGGACACAGCAACGCAAACAAAATTACCCAACTGAGATAAAACAAATATTAAATTGATTCAGGCATTGGCAGTTATTTGCATCGAAGCTACACTCACGATTTCCCGCTTCGTCAGATAAAGAAGCAAATGGCGATAATACATCTTAGTCGTCAAACCAACATAATCATTGAGGAAAGTAGTCGTTCAAATCCAGTGGTAAGAGTAACAGTCTCTGAAAAGAATGACACCGTAATGACTTCTAAGAACAGATCACTCTGACGGTTCAGATAAGATTTCGACGGTCAATTCCACTGACCTACAAACACAACAAATTTTTTCAGGACACAAAGTCAACCTGGGTGGAATGTAGACATGGTATTCAAAATTCAATTGAGTTTCCAAAAGTTGGCACTATCTCAAAGAGGACTACGCCGGTATGGCCTAATTCGATTAATCCAGATAAAGTTAGTTTCGTTGGTGACAAACTACTGACTGAGCTACCTGAGAAATTAGTAATTTTGTGTCAGTGTTAGATATTCCAGCCGAACTGGTGTGAGTCAGTTATTACACTGATCTGTGAGTAATCCGGTGACAAATGTGTTAGAATTAGTTTGACTAGAATGTCACTTGAAATTGTAGGTTAAATAAACATGCAGGGACTGAGAGGTGATGAGCAGGAGCAAAAACTGAGAAGGCACTACGACATTAGATTGGAGAGAGAGTGAAGTGATCACGTTTCGACGCCTCGACAGATTCTCTAATATAGTAATAACAACTGGAGTCAAATGCTTCTCATACTTAGATTTAGCAGGAGTCTTTTCAATTTGTGAGGCATATGTAAATCAGAGTATCAGAGTAATTCATTGGAAAATTATTTAATTATTAAGATGTTCAACTAACTTTGTAGTTGGTATCTGTTCTTCTCACAGGCTGTATATCATTGCTCTGACATGTGGACATCATACCTTCACTTCATGCTCATTATTTGTCATTCACCCCATCAGATCTCTAATTTCAGTGCTTCTCTCTCTGGCTTTACGATACACAAATATTTCGGTGTCTTACTATTTGATTTAGTTTGAGTGAATCAAGAGAGCTGTGACCTTCTACTGTCCCCACAAATCGCTTGTGTGTTATCCTTACGAGCAGAGTTTTGATCACACCTTCTTGTGAATATTCTACTTCGTTCTTAGGTCCTCATTTAGGTGGAATTTCGGATTACTTATTCTCCATATGGTGGTTGATCTCTAATTCCGGATATCTCTTGTCTATATAGTTCAAACTGTTAGAAAATAGTATACGATGAACGGTTCCTTGTGTTCACATCACAACGATTCGGCTGATCTCGTTACATAATGGTTTCCGAGGCGCATTCGACACACTTTTGCATATTCAGATAACATTCTGTGTTTGCTAATTCAGTTCTATCTAAATAGTGTCAGTGATGAGTAGTTATTGTACTCATCATCACCTTGCTAGTTACTGGAATCATCACCTAACATCTGGCCACTTATTCGATTTCAAATGGAAACGTGTTTTACCTGCACTCGGTACACTTTGCACATCTTAACCGTAGTCACCGCCTTCAAATAAATGGCTTCAATTGTATTCGATTTGAAGTCGGTGAAGTGCATATGGCTTCACGCTTCTGTTTGCCACTAAAACAGTAGATCTAATTGTGCCTACCACATGGTTCAATTGTGTGAATATCACAAAGCACGATTTGTGCCATTACAACACACACTGTCTCTCTCCTCTCTTAATTATCTCATACACATTTAACTGAATGGAATCAGTCTCCTAACAGCCCCTTGATGACCGATCTGACATTACTACATCTTCGAAGACGACAGTCTTCTGCAAATTACTCATCGTTGATTTCAAATATTAACCACACCACACCACAGTCGGCAGTTCAATAAAGCTTGAATTCATAATGAGAAAGCGGTGTAGCAGAATAATGATTTATTTAATTTAATTAAAAAAGAAATGTTTACGAAAGCTTCTACAGTCTACTTGTATTCATCAGTAGTATGTCGACGTTGACGTTTGTCTAGATGCGCCTCTTCACTGTCCTGCATGAGATTAAATTCAAATCATCGGTTTAGTTGGATGAAATGTTAGTGGTTATACAATAAAGCAACATGTATACTGGAGAGAAGAATACTTGGTGGCGAATTGTATGCTTACTCATGGAGTCTGCAAATTCTGAATACTTTCAGTGAGTGATAATTTCAATCTTCATTGTTTGTCGGAGCATACGAGTTGCTACATTTCTATAATTCACTATCGTTCGTGTGAAATTCGCTAATTTTAATAACTTTGATGACATTATTGAAATTTGGCCTGTGTTTTCTCATGCATTCATGACACCATCTATTTAGAACTGCTATAACATTATTCGTTGGGGCATAAAAACACGGCAACTCACATCGCCACTCATGATGCTTTCACCATTCGACTGAATGGGCGTACTCGAGGATGTAATTTCAACCACACATTCGCGAATCAATATTTGAGCTTAGTGGTGGGACCCTAGTCGACGGTGGGGCATACTATCTAAGTGTTGCAGTGGATATACAAATCCTGTGTAGTACTTTCCTCACTCATCATCCTCCACACTCTCACAACTCGTGCACTTGAAACTCGATTCGCAACTCCACTAGGTGATCTTAGTAAGATAAAATGTGGAAAGATAATGGGAAATAAATCTCACCTCTGGTGATATGTGTTGTGTACAGATTCTCAAGAACTAGAAACGATGAAACATTTTGGGAATTATTTAAATGGTTTAATTGAAATAATTGTTGCATATAACTGCGTTTGTCTGCTAACTAACTGTAGAGAAGCACCGACTACTCTCTCATTCCTACCACTGCCATCACAGTGTTCCCATATACATATTTTTGATTGAAAAGTTTATTAATGCAGAGAAAATAAACTCACAAATGCTCATGCCATATACGCCTCTATATTCGGCTACTTGTTTGATTGCTGAATTCAGTACATCCAGATCTGAAATAATTCATAAACTGATATCTATCAGCATGCATTTCACAGAGTAATTCATTGGCATTCAAATTCAAACTACGTGGCATTACCTGACGCCAAAAAAACTGATCGGCACAGAGATTCAATCAGTTGACTACTCCACAAACTCATCTACTTGCATGATGTCTTCTCACATTGTCCAAACTGCTGTCATCAAGTCACTATGTCAGTACTCATTCAATTTCACAGTTAACAAATTGTCTTCTAGTGTGTGCTTCTACTCGCAATCACACCATCTGCACAATTCCATTTGTAGACGACTGACAACATTCTAAACACTGGACTTGTTCATCCTCCTTCAGACATAAATTTTTAACTCTTTGAAAATGCTCATCACAGAATACCGTATAAGAAGTGGACGTTCATGAAATCAAATCATGATGAAGGTATTGTGATAGATGAAAATATACCATCATCGTAAATGTATGTGAAAATGTTATTTATTTCAACATGAATGTAAATGAACAGCAAATTTATACTTTGGCGACTCGCTGAAGGCAGGTTTTCGAAACAGTTCTTCAAAGGGAATTCCTTCACTTTTTCTATTAATGGGTGAGTAAGAGTAGCAAAACAGTTTGACTATTAGGCTAAATTTACATCAGATATGTGGAGATAGGGATTTCGAAAATCTTTACTCCACACGGAAAAAACAATTCAGACGGATTGGGGTAATAAAATGCTACTTACCACGATATGCAGAGGCCTCTTCTTTGCAACAATTCACTACATCAGCTAGATTCACATCACGGTCTGCAAATAAATGAGTTTCACACACATTAATGCATGTCTATCGTTTTTAGTATAAAGCTTATTCACATTTATGCATGTCTAACGCAAACACAATCACAATTCAGACGAAAAATTATGTCTACTGATTTACATATTGTAAATGAGTATCCCAAATGAGAAATAGGTAGTTGAACATCTGTCGTCAATCAGTTCCTCGTGTTCTGTGAAGGAGGAAATTCTCCCTATTTATTTGACATTAGCGAATAAAAAGACATGAATGAAATACTAGTTGACACGTTAACTCGAGGATATACACAAGGTCAATTTTTTTAGCAGGAATATTGATGCGAAATAATTATGATGGTATTTAAGTGAACAGGTACAGAAACGATTCAATATATATTCAACTTACAACGGAGGAGACGTTTTACAAGACCTTGGAATGATAAGTAGAGGTTCGTATATACGGTAGATCGGGTCAATTTGTAAATAAGAAACTTGCAATCATTTATCACTCTGCAGTCAGGCAGGCGTTAATTATTGAAATGGTCAATGAGAAAGCATATCATCGATTGTGAGTGTATTAGGATGCTGATTTCTGATTTAATAAATGAAGGCACAATGTAGTGAGTAAACTTTGTGAATAAAATTTTATTTTAATTGAAAAATTACTAGAACTCACTGTCGAATACTATCACTCCCCAGTTGTATGTGTGTGCAGCTTCCAGGCAATCAATATCTAAAATAGATCGTTCGTAATTCCAATACATTCGGTTTGCTTACGGTTGTCTAATTCAACTCGTGAGTTTGGATTTAATCTGTGAAGCAATTCTAGGAAAACAGGAATGTGAAAGTAAGGGTTGAATGTTTACAACTTTTGAAGACGTATATTTCGAGTGTGTCATTATCTGTTACATACCAGACAACATGATGTTTTGATGTCGTCATACTTATCACTTCGTAAGTATAATTCAGGGCATATTTTCGTCAACGTAAAAATATTATCGGTGATAATGCTTTTAGTTTAATTTACCTTTCATTCCTCGTGTAGCATCTTCGGCTGATTCCAGATGCGGAATTATTTCTAATGTTTTATCTATGGGGAAACAGGAACACCTTGTATGAACTGCCATGAAGTAAGTAAGATAGCTGAATACAAGGGAGTAACATACATTGAAATAGTTACATTGAAGATGTCCGAAGGCATATCAGTTAAGGCAGTCAGCATACTTCGATAATCTATCTTTGTCAGTGTTTCCGTGCCAGTCATTCTCCAACCTGTTTTTAATGGTATCATATCATTTTTGGAGTCATCAAGCAAGATCATCACAGAAAAGAGCATTGTAAGACTCTCGTAATTTGTAAGCTATTGTCAGGAAAAATTCTCAGGTCCAATGATTAACTCAAATATTATGCATTTCTAATGAACTTACTTTCAGCATCGGCAAGGCTTTCCATAGATAAAGTATCATCCTCCTGTTCTCCTTGCTCTTCAATGAAGAATTGTAAAGGAAAATTATTATTCAGAGAAGTAGATTCAGAATAATGAAGATCATTAGAATAGTTACTCTACTTGAAATACACCAAACTGCTCTTGAGCGCTTAATGCATTCTATCACAGTGGAGAATTGCAAAATCTCGGAATGTGTATTCAGGCAATTTAAATCTTAGGAAATTTTAGACTAACACGCTATACAAATTAGGAAACATTCATCTGTACAGCTGTTATTCTACACAGTTTCTGAGTCAGAGTGAAGGTGAAAGATGTCTTCGCTATTACACTGTCGGTCATTATCTATCATGCAAGATGCATTTGAGGTGAAAGCACATATCAAAAAGACTATTGCTGAATAACGGCTTAACCAGAGAGAATGATCCATGAAAGTGACCGGCGAAATGTTCAAAAGTCCCTGTGAATAAGGCAAACATTTCATGAGGAATATACCACAAATATACCATCATTTTAAGAAATACTTACCTCCGTTTATGGCAGCAAATGCCAACAGAGTGATGACAGTTATGTGACTGTATGCAGAGTAGACCATCTTCTCGGGGTAACTGACTTTCCTCATCCTTATATATACCATAACAAGCAATCATATTTAATGTCGTATTCTTATGACTGGTTGGTTATAATAATCATAATTTCATCGTCCATTTGTGGAATATTTAAGTGTTGTGATTGGTGAGTGAAACAACATCTCATGATGTCGGTGGAATCTGATAGGTGTTATGAGATCTATCAATCTGCAGGCACGCTTTAATTTGCATAGTAGTAATAATTCACGTAACGGCGGCCACATGGAGAACGGACACTTGCGATACGTTGTGGACGATCAGGATTAGAGAGTCATCCAGCTTTATGAAGGTTTTAATTAGCCTTACTAATCTGCAACTTAACCTGAATATTTTATCCGTTGCAAGTCAACACTCAACACACTTTGACATATCCTGAGCA
>CALYDD020000387.1:0-160415 GCA_944472135.2 Trichobilharzia regenti | reverse complement strand
TAGTCCACTACGAGTGTTTCTCTTAGGCAGAGAATGATATAAGCTAAGACAGAAATGAAGAGATGTTACATCACAATGTATGACGAATATATGTACAGATTTAATAGTGAACATATTATAATATTTATCCACAGGGGAAGATTTTCGCGAAGTACAACTTTCTAAGTCATCATTTTAATCGATCAACTTCTGTTGTTTTTTTTTTTTTATTTTATTTTTTATCTTTCATTACAGCTTGTTTCCACACCATATTTTTGGTACAAGTATGGAATTTTCAGCATGTGATATCGGTAGCCCAAATTTTGCAGGCCGAACATAGATGTCAGGTGTGCGTCGGCATGGGATCGAACCTCGGACGATGTGCATGGTCGGCGAGAGTCCTAACCACTGTGCCACCGACTTTCATTTACTTTTTTCTTATACAAAAGCTCCCAAACAAAATAAAACCCATTACGTGTTACTTTTTTATCTTTGCTCACTGTCTGTCTAAATATGAATACGTGGTGAAAAATACGATGTAACAGAATTCGAATTATATGTGACACAGAATATTAGTAGAAAAACATGCAAAGAAAAACCAACTCTCATGTTTAAATTATTCACCATAGAAATTATCGAATAAATATTATTCACTGTTTGTTATTTGCATTACTTTAAAAGTCTAATTGACCCGCGTCTTTCGTTTTATTGAGTAGGCGAAGAATAATAAATTAACGCCAGAGAATAAATGAACCCATTAAAGGGTCACTGTCATTTTTATTTATTTGTTCAATATCATTTTTTAGTTTTTCTATTTTGTTTTAACCTTTCACTTTCCATATATTTTTTTCTTCTCGCTACTTGATCCTGCAATTTGTACGCCAGTAACCCTCAATCACACTTTATTTTTTATCTGTTCATGTTGTTTAATGATCATTCCTTGCTTACTCAATCCTAATGTGCCTTGGTGTTTTCTCATAGTAACATGATAGCTTTCATTATTATTACTATTATTATTACTATCACAATTATTTTACGAATAATGGAAGACTATAAACAGGTCATTCGTTAAGGCTTTCTCTCTATATGTGTGAGTATGAATCTGTGGGGGTGGAGTGGGGAGGAGTGGTAAGCTGTTGTCTATATAAAGTGTCATAAAAAATATAACAACTTCCAAATTTCCATTTGGGATCGATAGTAATAATAATAATAACCGTGCGACAGTGGATGAAATTTGGGAGAGTGATGGGAAGAATGTAAATACTTATATTATGTAACAGCCTTCACTATTATCCTCACACACTGACTACTATTATAACTATTCATATAACTCCAGCTCAATTAAGCGTAACCTGTAGGCGGATTTATTATTATTATTATACTTTTTACATTCAATCAAAGTGATCCTCAACAACACTGTCAGACAGGGGATAAATAAGGTGATGATTTGCTTGGTTGGTTGGTCGCTTGCTTTTTTAAACCAGCAACAAGAAATTATTTTTTATTCCCATAGTCTTAGATACAACGTAAGAATAACCTTCGTATTGGTATGTACAAGAAAAAGGCATAAACAGATGCATAAATGATTGATTGTTACATAATAATATAAGGGTATATATATATATTATATATATATATATATCATGGGGCGTAGATGAAACAAAAATAAGTGTGAAAACGCCTGCATGTAAATAAAAATATATGACATGTTGATTATTTGATTTTCAGTATGGTGTTTTGAATTATAAAGTAAAACAGTTAGAAGAGATATTATTATTGACACTTTGAAACTTTGATTTTTTGAGTTCCTTTGTTCAAATCGAAATCTTAAATCAAATCTACATTGAATTTAATTCCAAATCCCTACAAAACTTATGATCTAGCCATCAATTTCCAATTCATTGGCGACTACTAGATGGATAAACGTTTTGGAGTTTGAATGATAAATGTCGCCAGCAGGGTTCACTTTCTCAAGGTGAAGTTTCCGATCATCGATGGCATTGGTTGAGGATGGCGTTATGTAGAGAACTGAAAAAATTAGAATTCATGAATTATAAGCTATTGGTCCAAGTGGTCGCATTATTAACGGGTTGGCCACGTAAATTAAAAGTCTTGGGTTTGAACCCTGATGAGGTGATGGGTGCACACTGATGAAGGGTCCTAACGAAGGGGGATAAAATGTCTCCCTAGGCAACTCATAATTTGAACTTTGATTATATTTATCATTAGGGACTCGACAGAATAAATTAAATACCACTGTTTAATAAGTATTTACACTCTGAATAACCAAATGAGAAAATATATAGGTAAGTAATGGTGAACTATACATGTATACTAAATGAGTTGTTGGTGAACTTTTATGTGTAAAAACAGCATTTTCGGTGCGGCTACGTTCAACTGAAGACAGGACTTCAGGTGAAGACTGAGGTGATGAAGATGTCTAACTAACAACATTAAGCACCAAACGTAATCAGTGGAAGGATTCTAAAGGAAGACACTACTTCTGCTTCGCTAGACAGAATCGTTTCAATCACAGGTGATATGACAGATGAGGATAATAAAGCAAGGGTCAGAAAAGCAAGGAAAACGTTCATTACTCTAATCTATTGTACTTAGAGTAACGAACAAGATGGAAATTTTGAACACGAATGTCAAGTAAGTCAGCACTTCTATATGTTTCAGTGACTTGATGCGCTCACCAGTGAAATTATTTCCAGCAATTACCTCCTTTGTCTGATACTGAAGATCAGATAGTATGCGGGAAAGAATAAGCAACAAGGAACTCTTGTAGGCAGCTTACCAAGCAAGAATCTATCGCACAGTAAATACGAATAAGGAAATGGAGGTGCATTAGACACTGAGGGGAATCCGAAGAAGAAATACTGAGTTGGGCATCTATCCGATAGTGATATAGAGGTTGTGTGACGAAGAAATGAAAGTTATGGATGATTATGGAGCCGGGTAAAATAGGTGAAGAACAGGGTGAAATTGAGATGTATTGCTGTGTTACATTCAGAGTCTAAGGGATGAATTCTATTGAATTTATGGTAGACTTGGAGTGGAACTTGATGCTGATGTAATGGGTGGTGACGGAGTCTTCCTTCACTCACAGTACATTATGTAAAATATAACCTTAATACACTGGAATAGTATTGGGTTACTGTTTCTAACTTCTGAACTGAAAGAACAGTATCAAATTTTCATTATTCCTTGAAAGATATACAAACATTAAACATAGAGTAGAGTATATAAATTACAAACCCACAACGTCCAATAATACATATTGCTCAAATGTGATGATTCTTTTCTGGTAAAATTGACCGAATTACTTATAATTAAATGACATGTATTCATGCGTAGTGAATAATAAAGGAACAAATACGAAAATGAAGACCAACTCAAATACATGAGAAATAGTACTATTATATTATTATATTTATTACTCCCTTAGGTTCCGAGTGGAACGTAGAGACGGCTTCAGTAACACATCTCCACTTTGTTCTATATTCTACCGTCCTCTTCATCTGGGTCAACGATTGACCATAATCTCTCATCTCCTCCTCACACGATCTCCTCCATGTCACCCTAGCGCCAACGACTCACTCGTCTCTTCCCATTCGGATTCCACTCGAGCAATGGCTTGCATTGCTCCAGATGTCATTTCACGGGCTCCTTGCTCAGAGTATACCCAATCCATCTCCATTTACTCCTACATATTTGAGGAGCTATCGGTTATTGTTTGGTTTGTTGCTGGCCAGAGTTTCTTGTTACTTACTCTTTCTGGCCGGCTATTCGATCTTCAGTGTGGAACCAGCGAAGGAAGCCGTTGATGAGAGCCGACAACTGACTGTTGGAAATGCTTTTCGTGACATACATACATACATACATAGAAGGACCAACGTAACATTTGTGTTGAGTGCAAACCGGATCTTGTTATTTATGCTGGCTGAACGCAGTGCGGAAGATTTCCAACACTGCTTTCAGGTTGATGTAGGCGTATCTTGCCTTGCCTTTTCGATTCTGGCCTGCTCTGACATCTTCACTAATTGCTGAGCCTGTGGTTGAAATCGTGGTTCGTAGATAAGTGAAGGAAGAAGCCTCAGTCAAATTTCTCCCTTTGATGGTGATTAGTGCTGGTTGTTGTTGTTGTTGTTGATGTTCGTTGGTTATCTTCATCACCTCCGTCTTCTCTATGTTCCTGTAGTACTAGGTGGCACAATTGTTTGGTTTAAGGGGATATGAATCATTTCAGAGCAAATTTTTTGATAATCTAATATATTGAAAACCAAGAAGTGCTAAATAGCAGCTTCGTTTTATTATGTCATTCTTCAAGAGTGTTAAAAAACAATCCTACCAGAGACTGGGGCTTATAAGTTAACCGCACTATAGCTATTCAGCACCTCCTGATCTGTAATAGCACAAGGATGGTTAGTCTATAATACAATATGAAAGATATTTGTGCTGGATTAACCTATGTTCTTAAATCCTAGGTAAAATAAAGTATTTTATAAAATGAGTAAAATGAGCCAGTAAAGTATAATCGAGTAAAGATTTTGTTCATCTGTTTACCGGTTTACTGAAGATATAGTTTACTATGAGTTAACTATTTTGAATTATCGTATTCATACAGAAAGCAAAGAAATTTTTTTGAGATAGTCTGTCTGAATTATGAGTGTACTAGTAGAAAAGAACTGGAAATATCAGACTAAATATGATTCAAGTATTGGTTTTGTAGGGATTTTGTTTGATTGCATGGAGGATTTAATCATGAGCAGATATTGGTTAGAGAATCATTGGGAAACTTGGGAGTACTGGACAGCTGTTTCGTCCTAGTTTGGGACTCTTCATCAGTACGCACCAACCACAGGGGTTCGAACCCAGGACCTTCTGGTTACAAGGCGAGCTCGTAGACCATTGAGCCACTGGGACCCGATCCAGTGACCAGTCCATGAATTCTAAGTTCTGCCAATTCACGACATAGCGCGACCACTTCGCAATGTCTTCTTCGATGAGTTACTGCCTCATCTTCAACCTGCTGTACCCTAGTGGCTCAATGGTATACGAGCTCGCCTTGTAACCAGAAGGTCCTGGGTTCGAACCCCTGTGGTTGGTGCGTACTGATGAAGAGTCCCAAACTAGGACGAAACAGCTGTCCAGTACTCCTAGGTTTTCCAGTGGTTCTCTAACTGATGTCAGCTCATAAATATGATTCACTCTATAGATGTGATATCTATGACCCGAGATAGAATTAATTCGTAAAGTGTGAGTGCAAACCAATTTGGGGTTAAGTTAAATTATCATAGCGAAAACTGCGATGAGCTTGAACAACCAATCAGAATTCAGATACAAAAAAGTTGCATATTCATTGAAAAATACACCAAAAGATATTGCAAACTTGGTTTTACACTGTATAATTGTAGCTTAGTTGTTGTAAGAATGTCTTCCAGTCACTACACAGATGAGCTAAAGAGAAATCGTACCATGCGCCACATAGCCATTCATCCGACAGTCAGTTGACTGTTGGTCATGGTGCTTCGAAATCTATCGATATTTCTGACTCTAGTTTTCAACCCATTCTTAACTCTAGCCATAATTCTAACTTTAACCCTAAACCTAACCTTAACCCTAGATCCTAAACCTTAATCTTAAAACCCAACTATACCTAACAGTATAGATTTGTAGAAAAAGTACTTAGTAAATAAACGGAATACTCTATCTACTCTTTTAAGTCCAAAAAATTAGGTATGATTTGATTTGGAATAATATATCATAAAATTCCCTGTATATGTTCGGTTCTTGAAGGTCAACTTTTAAAAGACCTTGACTTTGACTATGATACTCTAACTTAGCCCAGTTTGGTATTTGACAGAATTAAATCATAATTTCCAGATGAGATGTTCTGATTCATCTTTCTCTAAAAAGCACACGATGTGTGTGATCTTAGCAAACATAGAAATTCATCGGGTAGTCTATACAGAGACTAGTTAAATGAATTCAAGATAAGTTGAGAATCCCTGAAAACAGTAATCCAGTTATAGAAATTGTTACATTTATTAGTTTTTATTTGGTCTTGACTCTCTATATAACTTTTTTTTTTCAAATTCTCCTGTATGTTTTTTCTGTTAACTAATACAAATGGAAATAAAGAAAATCTCTGGGAACAACACTAGTCACAGTCAGGATAATAATGAAAGATGGTAATTTTGTTGATAAAGAATTTCAGAAGTTTACCTCATCTTGAAGTTGCTTACAAAGACAACTAAAACTTCTCAGTTAAACCATTCAGCTCAGACAACACAACAACAACAACAACAAGGAGGACCTCCGCTTGAGCCACAAACATTCTCTATCATGCATGTTAGAATACAGTTGATCAGAAGTGTAAAATCCATATCATGAAAATACTTCACAAACAGAATAAGTTAATTTAGGATGACAGTTTAAATCTGCACAAGCTAAGTGTAAAGTTGGGTGAAATATTTCTATACATACTTCTATAAGTAACACAAGTGGGATTTGAAGTATGCCAAAATATTTTGCATAGTCGTTATCCATACTCACACGTCTCTATTGGAGATTATTTAACTTGAACTTTAGATGTGAATAGTTCTAATCTATACATGTAAAGTCTTTTCCATCTGAGTTGAGAATATCTAGTGTCTCCACATGTGTAAGACTGTTCACATGCTGTAGTGGAACTGTGTAAGAAATTCTAAAGTTTAGATAGTGATCATCTTTCGAAAAGTAATGTCATCTTTGAACGTTGGTTTTAATGACTTGGATATATGTTACGAATATTATCACAAAGGCTTCAATAGCTTTAACTGTTTACTAGCCGTGGTGATCAGCGTATTAAGTAGTTTAAAGGATATTTGTGTTGGCTTAGTAGCATTCGTTCGTAAGTCGTGGTTCATTAAATTAATTCAGAGATAATGCAGTTCAATAAATCAAGGTGCTAATACGTATAGCTTGCGATCGAAATAAATGAAAACCAACCTACAACTCTTCTGCTCCCTATGGTGTGATGAACATTTGAACCAGATATAGTCAACCAACATGAAGTGTGGATCAACTTAAACAGTTACAACTGACGTCCGTTATGAAGTTAGGCCTTAAGTGGAGACACCATCATTAACTGAAGATGCAAGTGCAACCAGGTGATGAGTCCCAAATAGGACGAAATATGTACTCAGGCTTTCAGCGTTAGCTAACATCAACCAAATAAATTCATATTTAACAACAGATGTCATCGAAAAGTTCGTACTAGGAGCCGTGATGTCAACAGAGACTCACGACTTTGATTGGAGAGAAATCAATCAACAGGAAATAAAAAATAAGTTAAATAGATAGCTGTATTCTTTCTGCCATTGTTTTTAGGAGTGATATTTATTTCTTGGTGTTTGCACTGACTACATTTTTGAATGACTGTAAACAAATAAACAAACTGAAGTATCCAAACATTCACATTTGGATATTCAATTATGTGTAATCAATGAATTCTATCAGTATTTGTAAAATTATCAAAGTATTCCTCTTGTTTATTTTCGAAATGTATTTTCCTTTTGATCGTCTATTCATACTACTGTGATACACATTAAGTAGTATAAATTTATTAGGGAATTTTCCTACTCGAGTTAACTGCCTAAAGATTCATTATTCAGTTTAATCATCTGAATGTAATTTAATCTGTGGGTGAAATATCTTTTTTTGACTACGTCGTAAACAGTCGTAGATGCATATGGGACTAAAATATGCACTTTCTTAAAATTATTCACTTGGGTTCCAAGTGGAGTGTTGGGCTTCAGTGTCACATGACGATTTCATACTGTTCTTTGCTCTCACCCGAAGCTGGCTGAACGATTTTCTATAAGCTCTCATCTCTCATCTACAAACAACCAATTGGGTTTCAATTGATAGCCTACTTGGCGCATGATGTCACTCAGCGGTCTCCTGAGAGTTTGTCCGATCTATCTCAATTTTATACTGCATATTTGTTGGCTGATTCGTTACCTAACTAATTTCCTTGTTGCTAATCCTTTCTGGATATACGATCATCGGTATGGAGTGAAGGCAGATGCTGGTGAAAGTGCGCAGCAGGCTGTTGGAGATGGTTTTGGAGACAAGCACTCCAGTTATCTAAATCTTATAGAAGAACTGATTTGACACCCGTGTCATAAATCCGAATCTTTTCTTTTATGCTGAGTGCAGTAGATTTACACACTGATTTCAGTTTAATAAACGCCTGTCTTGGTTTTCTTACCCTACATCCGTGCTGTTACCTGTCGTTGAAACAATGCTGTCCAGGTAATTGGAAGAAGTGACTATCTCACAGCCGAAAGAATGTATCTCTTAAGTCAGGTAATTTCGACGAACAAATTAAAAATTTTAAATTTAAGATGAATTTATGCCAAAGTGTTTTAGAATGTATCTAAGATGTTTAATTATAGTAAGTAAAACATAAAAATCTAAATGCAGTTACTGGCATTATTATTATATCCTTTAATTCCTAGAGGAACATAGGGCTTCAGCTGCGCATCTCCATTCCGTCCGGTTTTCTGCCAACTTTTTCACCCCGCTCCAAGTCTGCCCACATGCTTTCATCTTCTCTTCACATGACCTCCACCAAGTCACCCTCGCACTGATGACCAACTCGCCACTTCCCGTTCGGGTTCCACTCGAGCAATGGCTTGTCTAGTGATGTCATTTGATGGTTTCCCCAGCGTATGGCCAATCCATCTCCATTTCTTCCTGCCTATTTGATTCACAATCGGTTCCTGCTGTGTTGGTTCGCTCATTGCCAGAGATCCCTGTTACTGATCTTTTCTGGCCGGCCATCTGATCTTGAGTGTATTGAGCGAAGACAACTGTTAATGAAGATCTGAAGTTTGTTTGAGATGCTCTTTATGACGCGCAGTGCAAGTCTCTGATCCATCCGCATAGTAGCACTGACTGACTTCACATTTGAGTTGAAAATCCGGATCTTATTTTTGATGCTGAGTGATGTTGACCTCCACACAGACTTAAGGGTAATGAAAGCCTGTCTTGCTTTTCCGATTCTGGCTTTGATATCCTCGTCAGTTCCGTTGGCCTGTAGTTGAAACGATGCTTCCGAGGTAGGTAGGTAGGTAGAAGGAGGTTGTTTCTTTCAGGTTCCTCCCATTGATGCGGGCTGATTGTTGTCTGTTGTTACTTGTGGCTGCTGCTGTTGGCTAGGAATCTTCATCACCTCTGTTTTCTCTGTTCACCTGAAGTCCTATCTTCTCTGGATGCTTCTTCTGCCAGCTTGTTGCTTTTCACTTGCATATCTTCCAGTTTGTGAGAAATCAAACATATATCATCATGGGCGAAGTCCAGATCCTCCAAGTTTTTTGTGTGAGTCCATTTTATTGCCAGTTGTCTGTCGCATTATCCAATCTACTGCAATCAGAAAGATCATTGGTGATGGTAGACAGCCTTGTCTCGCTCTCTTCCTCACTTCGAAGGCTTCCGTAGGTTTCCCGTTGTGGATTACTTGGCATGCAGCATTGTCGTATAACTGTTAGATGAGATGTATAATTGTCAGTGGGACCCCGTAGTAGCGAAGTAGTTGCCAAATCACCTCTCGATCGACGCTGCGCTATCGAAGGCCTTTTCAAAGTCGATGAAGTTGAGTGGTAGAGAGGTGACTGTCATTCCAAGCTTTGTTCAATGATGATCCGTAGTGTGGCGATTTGATCAATACATGACTTGTTTCTCCTGAATCCAGCTTGTTCCGGTCGAAGTTTTTCATGTAGGGCTTGTTTGATTCTCTCCAGGATGATGCGACTTAGTATTTTGTTTAGAATGGACAGGAGCATAATTCCGCGCCAGTTTTTGCATTGACTTAAGTCTCCTTTCTTTGGAAGTTTGAATAAGTATCCTTTCTTCCAATCCTCGGGTACTTTGCCCTCTTTCCACACCTTCTCCAGCAGTGGCGTCATCAACTCTGCTGTTGTCTCTGGGTCTATTTTCAAAGCTTCTGCTGGGATTCCATCTGGTCCTGCTGCCTTCCCAGCTTTTAGCATCTTGATTACATTCAGGACTTCTGATTTTGTCGAGGGATCGATGTTCACTGGTAGTTCTGCTTCCGTTGTTGGTATTGTTGGGCGCGTTGTAGGTGGTGGACGATTTAGAAGTCTTTTGAAGTGTTCAGCCCAGTGTTTTCTTTGCTCCACCTCTTTGGTGATTGACTTTCCATTGTCATCCTTTACTGGCTTAATCGGTGTCGAACTTTTGTCCGATAGGTGCCTGGTTGTTTGGTAGAGTGTGGCGATGTCTCCTTTGCCTGCAGCTTGTTCTGCTTTACTTACCATGGCTTCATTATATTTTCTTTTGTCTTCCCTGGCATTCTTCACTCTTTTGTTCAGCGTATTGTAGCTTGAATTCAACTCCTGTTTTTGTTGCTCGTCGGTGCACTGGATAATCTTTTGTTTCACTATCCTTCTCTCCTCTATTAGTTTCCAAGTGTCCGTAGTGGGCCACTGTTTGTCCTGCCTCTTCTTTCTGACTACAACTTCCATGCAGGTTTGACTCCACACCGTTTTCAAGTTGTTCCAGTGCTTTTCGACGCTGACCTTTTCGCTGGTGTTGATTTGTGTCTCGGCTTTTTCCCTTATGTTTGCAATGAAGATGTCCTTTGTAGCCTGGTCCTTCAGTTTTTGAGTGTTGAACTTGGCTTGTGGTCTGTCTGCAGCTCCTGTTTCCCTGAAAGCTTTTAATTTGATTTGGATTGTCCCTTGTACGAGATAGTGGTCTGAGCCAACGTCTGCTCCTCTTCTTACTTTTGTGTCCAGTAGGCTGCGCCTCCACTTCCTTGAGCAGTATTGAAATGAAGTCAATTTGGTTTTTGGTTTGCACATCTGGTGACACCCATGTAGTATTGTGGATATCTTTGTGCTTGTATACACTGCCACCAATCACTAGTTCGTTGAAGGCGCAGAAGTCGGCGAAGAGTTCTCCATTTTCGTTCATTTCTCCGAGAGCTTCTCTACCCATGATGAGTTCCCTTCCTGTGTTGTCTGGTCCCAGTTTGGCGTTCATGTCTCCCATTAGTATTTTAATGTCGCCAGCTGGCGTATTGTCCATTGTTGCCTGTAGTTGTCTGTAGAATTCTTCTTTCTTTCCGAGGTCTGCGTTGTTTGTGGGTGCATAACGTTGTATAATTGACACTTTCCTTCCTTTGGAGTTGAATCTGACGGTCATTATCCTGGATGAGATCGCCTCCCATTGCATCAAGGCCTTCGTTGCCGTTGGTGACATCATGATAGCCACGCCCTCGGTGTGTGTGTGTGTGTGGTTATCTCCTGGGTGACGGAGTAGATCACTGACTCTACCCGTTGACAATTTGGTGAGTCCATTCCCGTTCCATCTACTTTCACATATTCCCGGCATAGTGTAACATTTTTTGTTTCACATTATGTTGGGGATCTGTGGGCAAAATTGTACTGTTGGGGAACAGGGATGTAACAGCAGTAAGGTGTTTTCCTCATATAACCAGCATGCCAGCCAGCTATGCTGTCTTTCCACTCTTGAGAGAGGGGCTTAGAGTAGGTCAACCCAAAAAACTGTAAATCCCAACTTAGTCTATGGTGGTCCGTAACCGGCGGTAAATTTACCAATACGGAACCAATCCAAGCAGTTGCCCCTTGGGGTCTGCGGTCACGCAACACTAACTCTCTTTCTGTTTCAGGTACCCGAAGAAAAAATCAACTTCCATGGTGTGGGCGGCCGGGAAGTAACAACCGCCCACACACTTCCAAAAGCATACGAAACCCTCCTGGTCATCATCCTTCTTTATCCCTGTCACCCTCATCATCTTGTTTTCCTCATGCTGTTAATACTATTCTGCAGGCTGGTAAGTCATCTTTGTTTCATTCTGTGACCACAAATAACGATGAGCCAGAAAAAAACCCGATAGTCTCTTAAAGCCACGCCGCCAACTTCATATTGGGGCATTCAGCGTCAGGACCCTCTTCCAAATCGGACAACAGATATCACTAGCAAGAACTCTGGCATCTCGAGCCATGGATGTAGGCTGTGTTTCGGAGACATGCGTACAAGACCCGAGTGTGGTCATTCACTTAACCTCACCCGGCCAACAAGGTGAATCTGCGAAATTCAGAAGACTCTTCGGCTATTTTGCAAGGACTCGCAGGTGTAGGGATAGCATTGAGCGTTAGGGCAAAATCACTCATTGAATGGGCCCCAGTAGGTAGTAATATGTGTGCAGTCCTCTTAAAAGGGTCCGTTGGACAGAGGAAGGACGGCGTTATCCGTCGTTGTCATTTCATAGTCTCCGCTTACGCCCCCAACAGAGTGCAGTTCGGATGAACTAAAGGATGATTCCTACCAGAAACTGTTTAGTTTGCTGCAAAAGTAAAACGCTCAGATATGGTTGTTTTAGCAGACGACTTCAATGCGCATGTAGGGAAGTTATGCCAGACTGAGAAGTATGTAGGTGGCACCTACGGAGTTCCCCATCGACGAACCGACAACGGGAATTGTCTTCTACAGTTCTGTTCAGATAATCACCTGTTCTTAATCAGCACTAACTTTTGGTACAGAGATAGACATTGAGTAACTTGGTGACCTCCATCACCAAATCAACGTTGAAATCAGATAGACCACATAGCGATAGAGTATCGTTGGTGAGGGTCAGTAGAAGACTGCCGCTCCTTCTAGAACACAGGCGTAGACTCCGATCACGCCCTGATCCATACACGTTTAGGTTTACGTCTAAACGGTTATAAAAATTGTTGGCAGCGGTGCAGTTACACCTCTAACTAGATTAAAAACATCGAGTTCCTGTTTAAGCAAGAAATAGTGATCGACAGCAACACTCTTCGTGAGGAAGCCTGGCACAACATACAGTTAGCTGTAGACACAGCTGTAAAAGCTGTTAATAACCTAAAACCAAGAGTTAGTGAGAGCCACTGGATTTCTACCACCTCCCCGAACTGGTATACGCAAGAAGACTGATTCCTGGGAGCTCCGAACATCTTGAGGAGCGAAAGCTACTCAAATGCAAACTAACGAGAAGTCTTCGTAACGACCAGGAACAGTAGTGGGTGACAAAAGCGAAAAAGATGGAAAAGGCATCGGTGATAGGCAACACCAGAAAACTATTTCGATTTATCAGCGAAACAAGTGGTCAAAGGTAAAGGATGAGGGAAACAATCTTCGAGAAAAACAGAACCATGATTAGCTCTCAGGATACGCAACTGGAATAATGGAAATAACCTTTTGAGGAGCAACTTTATTGGCCTACAGACACGCCCAACTTACCCAGCATTCAACACCTCTCTGAATGGGATATAGAAACAGGTCCTCCGTCCCTAACTGAGGTTACAAAAGTTGTCACTAGTCTGAAACGAGGCATAGGTGCGAGGCCTGATGAACTGTCTCCACAGGTGTTTAAGGACGGTGGAGACCGCCTGTCTGTCTGTCTGTTTTCGACATAGAACTTTGCACAAATGTGCGGAAGTTCAAGTCGCCACATTCCGTGTAGCACGCGAAGCAAGAGAAGAAAGTACAAGAAAAGCATAATAGAAACAGTGAGCAGAGGTGTGAGACAAAGGAGTAATAAAGAAATACAAAACAGTTTCATTAAAGATCATAAGTCACAGGGAGTGGATGCATCTGCGCCACTGAGAACGGTTTTGAGCCATGTCACCAATTGTTTCCAACCATAGATTTTTACCGTCCCGAGGACCCCAGCCTGGAAGTCTACACCTTTCTACGTGGCTTAGACCAACTGTTGTGGATTTCATTGACTGGTGAGGCCAAGTTTTTGTTTGACCGCCGTTAGCTTTTTTCCAGCCTGACCCTATATCCGCTGGCATTGCTCGTCGAAGGAGGCGATGGCTTGGCATACGTAACACATGTCCTAACCATCTCAGTCTTTGTAGCTTCACGACTTCGTCGATTGATTTCCCCTGTTTACCTAGAACTCTACGCCTAACCTCAATGTTGCTCACCTTATTATGCCACTTTACACGTGAAATAGAACGCAGGCACCTATGATCAAAGACAGCTAGTCTTTTCATGTCTTCCACTCTCAGTGGCCAGGTCTCGCTCACAACCATAAAGGAGGACGCAGCGGACTGATGAGCAGTACACCCGCCCTTTGGTCGATACTCGAACATCTCGTCTACGCCAGAGTCGGCGTAAACTGGCAAATGCGAAACGAGCCCCCTGTATTCGTGCTGAGATTTCGTCAGAGATCAGCCCGTTGGCGTTGGCTGATGGTACTTCCCAAATAAGTGAAGCGGTCAACGTGCTCTACCACTTCACTTCCTATTTTTAAACTAGGCGTCGATGTAGTCCAGTCCTGTAACATCATCTTGCATTTGGCGGGAGCGAATCGCATGCCAAACATTCGTAGATTGCGGCTCAAGGTGTTTAGAAGACTCTGCATTTCGTCAGCGTCTTCGCTTAGAAGGACTATATCGTCTGCATATTCCAAGCCTACTATCTGCATTAACTGAAGTATTAGAGAGTCTCTAGGAACTAGAGATATTCCCATCAGTCTGACGTAAGTCAGTGATTATCTCGATATACAAGTCGTCCTGTGATAATCACAGGGGGATTAGATTGACTAATATAGTATATATATAGTGTTACGTATGCCAAGCCATCGCCTCCCTCGACGAGCAATGTCAGCGGATATAGGGTCAGGCTGGAAAAAAGCTAACGGCGGTCAAACAAAAACTTGGCCTCACCAGTCAATGAAATCCACAACAGTTGGTCTAAGCCACGTAGAAAAGTGTAGACTTCCAGGCTGGGGTCCTCGGGACGGTAAAAATCTATGGTTGGAAACAATTGGTGACATGGCTCAAAACCGTTCTCAGTGGCCAGCGCAGATGCATCCACTCCCTGTGACTTATGATCTCAATGAAACTGTTTTGTTTCTCTTTATTACTCCTTTGTCTCACACCTCTGCTCACTGTTTCTATTATGCTTTTCTTGTACTTTCTTCTCTTGCTTCGCGTGCTACACGGAATGTGGCGACTTGAACTTCCGCACATTTGTGCAAAGTTCTATGTCGAAAACAGACAGACAGACAATATAGTATCTAAAGTCCTAGGCTCAAGAATCATGCGGAGACTAAGCGGTTCTCCAGGGGGAACAAACACGAGAGAACCAGGCAGGCTTTAGACCAAGAAGAGGGTGCATTGAACATGTCTTCATCCTCCGACAGATTCTAAAACATAGGCATATTTACTGGCTTCCAACAGTCGTCATATTTCTTGACCTGAAGTCGGAATTTGACTCCGTTGATGGAGAGGTATTAAGGCAATGAAGGAAGTGACGAGAAAGTACATCGTACTGATCAGGGCACCCTACTCGAACTCATGCAGCCAGCCAGGTGAGAGCTTACAGAGGGGGGTTGTCATCTGCAGCGGTGACAACTAGTGGTATCCCTCAGGAATGCCCTGCCTACTGTCCCCATTTCTGTTTACTTCCATCATAGATATGCTAACAGAATCAACCCTAACTGAACTCAGCGACTCAAGGACTGACTTGTTACCAGGGTATAATTTCGTTGACGTAGAATATGCAGATGACATAGTCCTCCGTCCTAGGTGAAGACGCTGACAAAATAGAGCAGTCTTCTGAACACCTTGACGGGCAGCAATCTTCGGATGGTTTGGCATGCGATTTGCTCTTGCCAAAAGTAAGATGATCAGGCTAGAGGACTGGACTACATTGACTCACTCCTAGCTTAAGGATAGACAGGAGTGAAGTGGTTGGTGGAGCGTATTGACCACTTCACCTATTTGGGAAGTGGCATAACCCCCAATAGTCTAATTGCTGATGAAATCACAGCACGGATACAGAGGACTCGTTTGGCATATGCCAACTTATTCCATCTCTGACTTAGTAGACGTGATAACCGGCTAGCTGGCTGTTGACCAAAGGGAGTGTGCACTGCTCAGCTCAGCAGATCACTCTGTCCTCCTTTATGGCTGGCTGTGAGCAAGACATGGCCATCGAAGGTGGAAAACATGAAAAACCTGGCTCACTGTCATTGATCATAGGCGTCTGCCTTCTATCTCCTGTGTTAAGTGGTATAATAAGATGAGCGATATTGAAATTGGGTATCGCTCGAGTGCTAGGTAAAGAGAGAAAATCCAATCAACGAGGTTGTAAAGTTAAACCGATTGAAAGAGACGGTTAGGATATGTGTTACGCACGCCTAACCATCGCCTTCCTCGACGGGCGATGTTAGCTGACTGATATCCAATAAAATTCTATTGTTCCTCCATATTACTATTCTTTTTGCCTCATAATTCTTTTTATTATCTCTGCTATGAATCTGTGTTGTTTACTATCTTGAACTACTGGTGTAGTGAGAGCTGTCTGCTAACCAAGCTTGGTCGACAACAATTTACGTCCCAAATCTTGGTCATGAGAGAAACAAGAACGAAGAATTCGCGTGGGCGGATATGATTCGCAGTTATATGGTCTGACTTTCGAAGAAACGGCCACACAGAGATGACAGATTAACTTTCAGGGAGGAAACAACCAAAGAGAAGACACTGTTTCTCCGCTAGTAATAACGAATAATAATGTACGTAAAATATATATAAATATCTCTTGATTTTTTCAGTAAACGATCTGTTGCTTGGCCCTTGTCTTCTGTCGTTATACTGGCACTTCTGTGCAAAGTTCTACACTGAAACCAATCAGTCAGTCAGAGAACCCAGTGTAATAAACATATGGTGCTGAAGCCGTAGATTCCACTAGGAATCAAAAGAAACAATTATAAATTCACCTTAAAACATTATTTATAAGAAGCTCTGAAAAGTCTACATTATACAGTTATTATTTGACGAGATTATTTATATTTTTCAACGGAAAGATATACTTTAGTGTATTGTTTAATTTCACTTCAGAATATATATATATATATATATATATATATATATATATATGAGATCGATATAACAGCACCTACAAGCGCGTGCGTGATATAATATCCTACATGAATCCATCGAAAAAATTTTACACACACTATCTGCATAGAGCAGTGATCAGAGATCACAACTACAATTCAAATATAGTTGACCGTGATTTCCAAAGTAACAACAACAACAACATGTTGAAAAATTATGAATTACACATTTGCTTTATATTATAATTAATGAATGGCGATAAAAAACTAACCAAACGGAAGAGAACTAACTACCAAAACATTTAATGAAGAATCAATTGATTTCTGTACAGCTTTTATTCTTTATTATTGTCACAAAACAACATTCAACAAGACAATCAATCATCCAGCCAAGTGCGAAACTAACTCTTGAGCAGCACCATGAGTTAAAAAAGATGCTATGTCATCTATCAGAATTCACAGGAAGCTTCTTTCTTTATTTCTTTCTCTCTTTCTCCAACGTTCCCCAACTTCCGTAAATGTTCAGTATAACGCAGTCATCACCCAGTGTATAAGAGAGAATATCTTCAAATTCACAAAAATGACTGATGCATCCAGTTCAGACTTTATTGTTTCCTGAAGTATTACTGAGCATTCACAGACCAACAAACGCACACACACACACACACACAAATATACGTAGTTAAAGAACAGATCAGAAAGAGAAAAAAGCTTCACTTGAAAATAAAAGTTAGCCAAAGAAATACACCTAAATAATATAAAGAAGAAACCATAAAAATACAAAATTATTAATGCATATTACATCAAATGTTGATATTGTGGAAATTTGTAGGAAGATAGAATAGCGATCCAACTGACACTCATCATTTCATTAAAATACACTACAGATTATTCTTTTATATAATGGATAAAAGAAGCTGATATACAGAGATGTGAGATTTTTAAAGAAGAAATGAATAAAATGCCAAGTATGGAATATTATATAATATAGTACCGTTTATTTTATAAATACAAAAATAAAGCAACAACCATCTCTCGATCGCATACTATACAACACAATCAATCAGCAACCAATCACCCAATCACAACAATAAGAATTACACAGTTGACGTTTTCTTTTCAACAATATATAATAGATAATGAATAGCCAATAGGGGATTAGGACGAGCTTTGATTGGTTTGAAATGCCAGTCTAAATCATAACTAAACCAAAAAATAGACATGAAAACAATATAAATATAAAATAATTTCATTATTAAGCGAGAAAAATGAAAAAACAAACAAACATGAAATTAAAGGAAACCCAGAGTATTCAGATTTTGGGGGTGGGGTGGGGTGGCTGAAGCACTGGATACAGCTGTTTCGTCTTAGTTTGATACCCTTCATCAGAGGGGGCCAAAACACCTATCAGGGGTAGAACCAAGGACCTTCAAGTTAATAGACTACTACTCTGTGGACCATTCAGTCACTAGGTTGGATGGAATTCAGTGACACGACAAGTGATTTGTGATAAAGCACTATTGCCAACCCTGTGCCGTTAATGAGCACCAAATTCACTCGAATATATGGTGAACCCCATGGGACACGAGCTCTTATCAAACCTTCGGGTAATTCATCCATCTAGTCAGTAGGCATTATTTTGATTTTGGATTAATTTCACCATCGATTTCGTCAACAATATTGATGACTCTGATAATGTAAGTAAAACTCTTCTAACTTTGTTACTGGTAACAAGATAATCAACTGAACCATAACAGGAGATTTAGGAAATTGTTAAGTTACAAATAAATATGCACAAAAAATGGACTGAAAAATTCTAAGGAAATGCGCATTCTGGACTCCACTGCTAATCAACATCCAGCAAATGACATCATGTTAACCCTCAGACATCATTAAACACCTGTACTAGGGAGCTGACATCTGTGACTTACGTGACTTAAACTAACAGGTGTGGATTTCACTGACTGGTGCCATGTTTTGGTTTGACCGCCGCTAGCTCTTTTCCAACCTGACTCTATGTCAGCTAACATTCCCCGTCAGTCGAGGGAGGCGATGACTAGACATGTATGCGTAACACATGTCCTAACCATCTAAGTCGATGTAATTTCACAGCCTCGTCCAGTGATTTCCTCACCTTACCTAGCACTCGACGCCTAACCTCAATATTGCTCACCTTATTTTACCACTTAACACGGGAGATAGAACGCAGGAACCTATGATCAAAGACAGCTAATCTTTTCATGTCTTCCACTCTCAATGGCAAGGTCTCATCGACAGCGATAAAGGAAGACGGACTGATGAGCAGTACACCCGCCCTTCGGTCGACAGCTAACCGGATATCACGTCTACGCCAGAGACGGCGTAAACTGGCATATGCGAAACTAGCCCTCTGTATCCGTGCTGAGATTTCGCCAGAGGTCAACCCGTTGGCACTGGCTGATGGTACTTCCCAAATAAGGGAAGTGGTCGACGTGCTCTACCACTCCACTCCCTATTTCTAAACTAGGAGTCAGTGTGGTCCAGTCCTGTAACATCACCTTGCATTTAGCGGGAGCTATATATATAATATTAGGATACCACTGATCATGTGGTCATTAGAGTTGACATCATCGAGAAATTAGACCATTTTATCATGAATTACACATCTTGAAAACAATACCTTAACGTAACTGTCGATACAAACCTTACTACTAATTTGAAATCCAATCCTGAATTTTATTTGCAGTAAAAAAATCTATGAAGGTGTGAAGACTGAATCAAAACAAACAAGTCGTTGATAAACTTCACGTCAGAAAAAAACGACTATTCAATGCGTAGTTAGTTAGTGGTTACCCTTAACTAGTATAAGTTTTTGTTTTTGTTCCTTTGCATTTCGAGTGTAACATACGACTTCAAGCTTCCGAGACGTTCCAGTAGTCGTAGGGTTGTTGCTAGCCTCACGCGCAATTTTCCCTCTTTTTCCGGGAATTGGACGCGGACTAGGTGCGTGGTTGGTTGGAGGGCACTCTATCAATGGATAGCCGACGCACTTGTATGAGTACCCTGTAATTTGGTTACAGGATTTCATCATGAGCTGAAATTAGTTAGAGAACCATTGGAAAACCAGCTGGGAGTACTGGACAGCTGTTTCGTCCTAGTTTGGGACTCTTCAGCTCTGCTGATGAAATCCTGTAACCAATCGAATCCCTACAAACCAACACTTGAATACCGTGTAAATATAAGTCAATTCATATAGATGTGTACACAAACACGCAGAGAATTTATCCTCATTGTACAACTTCTATTCATATAAAGAAGATAATAAGAACAAGAGAAAGTAATAATAATAATAAAATAATGCTAACCTGAGATGTGTACGGATTTGATTCACAACAGCACTTGACGATTTGATGCGTAAATCACTAACACTAAGAGAATTAGCAGTATTTCCAGTGGGGTCGAAATTCAAATGGAATTGACAGTGTGGATCAGCTCGGCGATATAAACCTTCATGAATTTCTCGTAATATCGCCAATAGAGAAGAATTAATCAAGAACAAGTCAGCAGGAGCAGGAGTGAACAGAAGAGCGAGAACGCAACACGTTCGACTGAACAGACGTATACTCTAAGTTAAAAAAAAATAAGAAAAAGTGAAAATAACAAATATGAGACCTAAACTGTTAAACTACTAAGCGAAACGGCATGGATAATCCACAGATAACTGTCAAGATCTCTTATATTATTATATTTATATAATATCATTCGTTCCTTGTATTTCGAGAGGCGAACAAACGACTTCAGAGACATACATCCACCCCACTCCCTTTGTAACCATCGTATTCAACTGGTTCCACCACAACTGCTTATTTCTTCTTTACTTAATCTTCATATCACTCTAAGACACATGCACAAACCGTCGCTTCACATTCCGATTCCAATCAACGACCTGCCTGGAGTGTGATATTACTTAACGGCGTCTTCAGCGTGTATCCAATCCACCCACATTTTCCTCTGTATCATTTTTGGGTAATAGGATTATTGGCTAGCTTTCTCTACTGCCAGTATTTGCTACTGTTTGTCCTTTCTGACTGGCCATCCAATATTTAGTATTAAGTGAAGAAAGTCTGCTACAGGATGTTGGAAATGTTGTTCGTGATGTAAGTGCGAAATCTGTGAGCCATATGGAAAGACTGGCTGGGCATCGACTCTATAAATTAGGATCTTGTTTTTTGTCTAAAGTGCTGTAGATGATCCCATTGATTTACCTTCCCGATCCGATGATAACTGGCTTTGGCATTCTCATTTATCTATACTGCCTGGTCAGGAGAATGAAAGAGACGACTTCCTTCAGATTTCTCACATTAAACGTGATTGATGCTTGTTGTTGCTGGTGTTGGTCGGGTGTGTTCATCTATTCTATGATACTGAGTCTCATAAAGTCATAACTTCTTCCCATCGAATCTAAGCCATGATGATGGTGAGACAAATTAGAAGTTGTGAGGCGAAGTAATCTTTATTCGGTAAGAAAAAAAAACTATTCATATACAGGGATTTGACCTTGTTTTGACTTCCAGTTATACCAGTAATATCTAAAATGGTTTATAATATTTAGAGTTTTTAGTTTTGCCAAGTTGATTAGATGGTTGGACAATTGGATTATTATTCAATGATTGTTCTTCTGGGCAAAATCTTCAGCTTTAACATACATTAACTACAATGTTTTTTTTTCAAGGGACTAACATATACATTAGTGCATCGGTGGGACAGCGGTTAGGACACGCTCGCCGACCGTACACATGGTCCGGGGTTCGATCCCCGGCCAACGACGCACTCCTTTACCTCGCTAAGTCAGTAATAAGACTGGTTAAGAGGAAAGGTTTGGCTTGAGGCTAGCAACCCCATCCTGTAAAATAAAAACTGCTACAGAAACTTCAAGTGACTAGCTTGAAGCCCTATGTTCCACTGGGAACGCGAAGGAGTAAAAAAAACACATGTACATAAGTAAGGGCAACTGTTCAATAGTTTATTGTTCAATGAACTTTTTTTGTCGTGATAAATGTAAGCAGAAAATTATATTGGGCAAAAATAAGAAATAGATACTTGAGAAATTATTTATCATACTTTTGTAGCTACTGCTTACAGTTTGCTACAGAAGCGATGGTGATTCACATATTAAAACCTGAACTCTGCATACAAAAGGAATTTGTTCAGTCATTAGATCTACAGTGGACCTGACTTATCTTGTGTGTCGGTAGCACAGAGGTTAGGACTCTCTCCGATCATGCACATGGCACGGGGTTCGATCCCCTGCCGATGCACACCTGATATGTATGGTCCGGTCTGCAAAATTTGGGCTACCGATATCACATGCTGAAAATTCCATTCCTGTACCGAAAAATACGGTGTGGAAACAAGCTGTAATCAAAAAATATAATATAAATGCGTAATTTTTGTTTCGTCTTTTTTTTAAAAAATTGTTTGTTTCTTAATTTCTTCTCCCACCCCTTATTACCACTGTTGTTAACTTGACTTTTGTTCAATTTCAGCTGATTTCTACTCAACGTCATCAATTAGGTTACGTCATTCAGCTAGCTGATTTAATCTTACTTTAGTCTCTCTCTAACCCATTAACGAAATTTGTTACCTAAAAATTACAATTCTGATGACAAATTTTTGAAACATGCATTTTGTTGCTAAGAGAATTAACTATACATATGCGACTGTAGAGCCTTTTCTTTTACGAAATATCTTACATGGCTTTTTAAGTAAGGAACACAGTGAGCTTGACAAATAAATTCCAGAAATTTAAAGTAATTAGTTCCATCTATGAATTTTAACAAAAAAACAATAAGACGTAATTTTTATACGAAATGTGTAGTGTATTCGCTGCAAGCAATCTAATCGGCCCTCCAAAAACAGGAAGTTTCTACAATTGTAATTATAAAAGTTTGATTTGACAACTTTATGTCGTGACTGCCCAAACCCGTGGGAGTTTCTTTCTTCTTGGAGCACACAAAACAGGAATATTAGTGTTTCGTGGTAGCAGAGCGAAGGGGACAACTATTTGAAGCCGGTCACACACGGTCTGTTTGGAGTGGTTTTGGCATTGCGTTTGTATTATGATCTTACTACTAGCTACGGGCAACCGCAAGGTGAGTCAGGATGAACAATTTTAGGACTCGACCTTTTCTAATCCTTCTCTACAGAGTGGGGAAGCAGCATGGCTGGTTATCCAAGGGAAACAACTTTACTGCTGTCAGATCCCCACTCGTGCACATACTCCCCGATATAGTGTAAACAAATTACATTATGACATAAACTGCTTTTCATCTAACCGCTATTCAAACGGCGGCCTTTTTAGCATGACAGGAACCTGCAGAAGCATTATTTCCAGCTGGTGTACCTCGTTAGGTAATAGAGATATGTAAGCGCCCAACTAGCATATCAAGGTTGAAGCTATCGGTAGGGTCAAAGTCTGACCACTATGCAAAAATCCAGAGCGGTATTTAGTGGAACAAGTTCATTTTCATAGAATGTCATATCTCACTGTGTTTATCACTTTATATCTGTGTGTAGCCACATGTAAATGGGAAGGACCCATCGGTCTGCACAGATCAGGAGTGCAGAACACATTCCTAAGTGGCTGTAAGAACAAATAATTTCTAATCCAACTGAACATGAGAATAAATCCCCAACGTCATCTATGAGAAAGCACATCATTGAGACAAGTACGTGCGTTAACAGAATATCTGAAATGTGCTGGGCTAATATATTACACGTCTCAGATATACATTACGTCAAAATACACTCCCACCATAGAAATCAATTCCTGTTTTTACAACATAAGTGAGTGGTTTGTTCATTTAGAAAAAGCTCTACACTGAATAGTATAACCAAATAATTATAATACAAACAAATAATAGCCTTTTCCATATCAATTGTAGTAGGGAGATTAGTTTTATGAGAAAGTATATTCAACGGTTATAATATACAGATATGGTTCAAAATTATTACGTAATACACAAGGGTAATATATAAAAGATACTAACCACTGTCCCAGGACGAGCTCGCCAAGTCCTCTGAAGTATTCCGACTAAAACTTCAATTAAACACATATTCTGTGACATAGACAAGGAATTTAATTTCTGCTCCGCAGAAACAGGTTGAATAGATGTCCTTTGAAGTGAACATGGGGGAAGTGTCACTTTGATGTCTGATTCAATTGCATTTAGGCCTGGCAGACTTTGATAACGTCGTAACTGGGCGTTTAGAGAATGTACTATTGCTGGAGTCGAGAATTCCTCCTCAACATCATCAGTATTATTATTATTATTATTACTACTACTATTATCTGCATTTTCTTCATTATCACTTGACTTGAATTTAGAAAATAATGGATTCCACCATATATCTGTATTACAGGCTAGATTTGTATGCCGTCCAATATTTAAGAGTGTCCCAGTGATAGATACAAAAATGTCTTCATGTGGTACAGACCGGTTACAAGCCATCATAATTTGAAAGAAACGAATCAGTACACTTGGTGAATTCTCATTGTTTTCATTAGATGATAGACTGTTAGGAGTTGGCAAGCCAACAATCCAATAGCATAGTTCCACTGACAAACCACTAGCCATTTCTAAAGCAAGAAGATAGATGATGAAAAGAAAAGAAATAAGTTTAACACACACATACATACATACATAGACCCAGAGTATCATTGAAAATTTCCCCCAAAAAAGCATTTCTATTGATAAAATGATCACTATTTAGTGGGTGAGAATAAAAGCTATCGCAAGGTATTTTCGTGCATAGTACATAACAAACGCTCCAACAAATATTTCGACTGTGCAGAAAATTTGATATAACAACTTTAAAAAGGCAAACGCATAGCAACATCTCATGTGATTAGTGTTCCTTTAGGCACATAATATTAAACCAACTACCTAAGGAAATTTCAAGTTGTAATTGACCACTTTAATTCTACCTATATAAGTACACTGAGATGAAATCTGGGCAAATTTGGTTTGTAGTAACATACATCCTCACCCTATTTATTAGAATAATACTAATGTAATGTGATGATTTGAACTGATCTGATATCAGTGAAATTTCAACACTAATATCAAGTCAGTCTTTATGTAAGGTACGGAGATTTGGTCCACACGTGGGAACAATCGTTTGTTCGAAAGTGGAATTTACACAAACACAAGGAAGATGTGCATGCCGGTGAGTTGCCTCACAAGATGATTATGCAGGATATATATACATATGAGGGATTGGTGTTGTATCACTCTACTACATGTTCTAGATGTTGGTTCGATGAGAAAAGATTCTTTTCAGTTAAGCATATTAGTTTTTAATAATTGACCCGAACTTAGCCTTATATGCTTAATTGCATGCATTGCATGTATAACGGTGACCTAATTAGACACTAATAATTGAATTTAACAAATACCACGTTATCACTATGATGTCAGATAAACAGATCAATAAATCGGGATCATGCAGTATCAATTCTGACATGAAAAATGATCAAGTGTTAGTTTGCAGAGATTTGATTGATTATAGAAGTGATTAACAGTTGCCATCAGTTAGAGCACCATAGAGAAAACTGGGAACATGTACCAAGGAGCCTCCGGTTAAACGGACCGAATCGTTTCAGCTCTTCAATCGCCAAACACCTGATTGACACAGGACACGGAGTAGATGTGCTGGAATCATTCAAAGTAATTAACAGACAAAATACCTCAAGTCTTTTCTGCTCACTGCACTGCATCATCGACTTCTCATCTGACATCATGTGCACCGAAATTGTAAAATTTTGATCTTCTCTTATCTAATTACGTAACTATTGCTAATTTTCTTTTGTTACCACCCCAACAACACAACAGTTAGTAATTTTTTTCAAGAAACTTCTCTCTACCAAGATATATATATATATATCGTAACACTTTAGACACCCTGTAAGTCTTAACGCCTTATTTTACTATGACGCTCTAACAGTATGCTTGCTAATGGACAAAGGTTTGTTAAAATTGTACAATTTTTTAATTGTTATTAAAAAATTCAGATTGTATGCAACTGATGAGAACCAACGAAATAAAATGGATCCAGATTATTCTGCACCAATGTTTCTTCTTTCTCTGTTCAAAACTGGGAGTACTGGACAGCTGTCTTGTCCTAGTTTGGAACACTTCATGAGTATGCACACAGTGGGGTTCTAGGCGAGTTCGCAGACCGACAATTCAGCCACTAGGACCCAACCCAATGGTCCATGAATTCCAACTTCTCCTAATTCGTGGCAAATTTAGGACAACCGCCAGGCGGATAACTGTCCTCTTACCTGACCTGATAGATCACGCTTGTTACAACTTCTCACCAGAACTCCAGGTTGTTTCCTGTATTCAGCCAGTCGCAAGTGACTGTTGGTTTGCACAGATTTGATTGGTTACAGAATTGATCAAGAGTTGACAAGAGGGCAGTTTACCCGCCTGTAGCATTGGCCGGCAGTTGCGCTAAATTTGCCACGAATTAGCAGAAGTTGGAATCCATGGACAATTGGGTTGGGTCCCAGTGGACGAATGGTCTGTGAGCTCGTTTCGTAACCGTGAGGTCATTCGTTCGAATCCTGGCGAGTGCGCACTGCTAAAGAGTCCCAGACAGGGACGAAATTACATGTGTTCAATAGCAAGGTGTTACATTTTAGTTGATGAAAAGAACTAAGACAGTATCTTGAAGTCAGTTGGTCCTGATATCATATCAAAAAGTTCTCATTTAACTTAACTTGTAACCCCTCCGCTTTAGCAAATAAAAGAACAAGAAATAAAGAAACGGCTATAAATCAAATATTAGATTTTTCTAAAACAGATAATACGAATAAGCATTGCAGATTGTCTATCTGGTGAAGAGAAAAAGGATGAAATTTATTACAAAGGCTATAGGTATAACTTACGCAAAAATTTGATTGCATCGATTATCTGATTTATTGACGTAGATTGAGAGAGTTGTTTCAATGCATTTCGAGCTTTTGCAGCCAATGTCAAATTTGGATGAATACGTGCACGTTGTGTTGCTTTATTCAAGCGTGAACGTATAGCTAGTAAAGATGTCGCCTCAGATGATGAAAGTGATAATAAACAGGCTTTCTGTTTTTGAGGTTTAGATTTAATATCACCAGTTTTTGGAGCAGATTTTAACTTGAGTGGAATACTGGCGGTAAAATTGCCTTTTCGATTAATTGTCTGATGTGATAATACTTTTGTTGTGTTGGTGGAAATTTCCGACGGTTGTGTCAAAGTCAATAGATGTTTACGAAGTCGAAAACCTCTCCATGCGGCTTGAATTCGTAGAGCAGAAAGACGTTGTCTATTGAATAATCGTGAAAGATAACAGGCACGCCACCAGCTTTGAATTTTAACAGATGCATTGTGATGCGTTAGTACCAGTGAAACAATCTACAAGGAGAAGATAAAAGTGATCATAATGAATGGTACTGCTGGTGAAAAACTAATTAGTGACAAACTAGAAAAATACTCATTTTGATCATCAATCAAGGAAATTCATATCTTAATTCTGGCATAAAATCAATTTGGGGCGATGAAGATGAGAAATATACTCTATAATTAACAAAAAGTTTGCTGTGATTGACCAAAATATAATTGTATGAAACAATATTAACTGTAAAACATCAGATGAATTTTACTTTAAAAAGCCTACGAGATGAAGTTGAGAACTACAATGGTCCTTAAAAGAATGCAACACACCCTAATTAATCATGCTTACTCCGAATATTTGCTGATGATTCAATGGTCGAATGTTCGCTGACTACGCAGAGGGTCAGCATTCAATTAGCGGTTGACACACCGGTAAACCTCATCGATGGTAAACCAAGAGTGACTTATTGACTGATTTTCAACGTAGAACTTTGTACAGAAGTGCAACAGTTCAAGTCGTCACACTCAATGTAACATACAACAGTAGACAAAAGGAGAAAAAGGCAGAAATGCTAGGGAGAAAGAATAATAACATGGAAAAACATCACGATTTAGTGGATATGCGGGACCACAGAACCAATGTATCTGAGCGAAAGACGACGATTTCGAGCCACACCACCAACAGTCTCCAGCCAACCATTGGTTTGTAGAATCACGAGGAACCCAATCAACCAGGCGGCCGACATCTCCCTATGTGGCTGGCTCAAACCAACAGTCAAAGAATTCTTGGACTGGTGCAAGGATTCGGTTTGACCACTCCGAATTCCTTTCCAACCTAATACTATGTCGGCTAACACTGCACATCAAGGAAGGCGATACGTGTCCTAGCCATCTCGCATTACAGACTCGTAAAGGATCGAATTGCATGTCACACATTCGAAGATTCCTGTTCAAATTGCTGTTCCCTGGAAGCCAATCAATTCCTAAACCGATAAGGTTAGTTAGGGTCAACTCCACGAAAGGCTACTGAGACTTATTACGCCTACACACTGAGAAAGATACCAAAGATTGATTGAGGAGGCAAACATTTATTGCTGTATGGGAAGGGCAAGTGGAATAGAAATTACAGCTAATTACACAGTTATATTTCCACATGACCACTCAATTACTACTTTCAAATATAACAAACCATGTTCTGACTGGACAACATGCACCAATAGCAATTCAGTGACGTGATCCTTAATGAATATTAGAGTTAAATGTCTGATTTACAGGTCATGTGGGAAACACTGACTCGTGATGTATCGTCTCCTGTCTCGGAACACCTAGGTTCTTGACCTCATTCCAACATGTTAAGGAAAATATTTTAAATTATCAGTAAAATAACAACCGGAAGAGCTATAAACAGACCAGTACACAACGAGATTTCCCAGTCCGCACATATACATGTATGTTTCATAAAATAGAAAATCAAGAAAAGTCGGACGTATCACCGAAAAGACTGAATCATAGCCAATATAAGTATTACTCTACTTCCCTCTTTGATTAAATATTACAAAAAGTGAATATGTTTAAACCTGTCTCTAACATTTTACACTTGATAGGTGCAAAATATACTGGAAATCTTTGAGGTCAATAATTCAGTGGCTTGAACTATTACTAATTCACCATTTTAGTAAACCTGACTGACTGTCAACATGAAACTCTGCAACACTTTAAGTTGCCACACTTCATTTAACACACAAAGGGTGATAAAAGAAAAGAATTCAAACTAGTAACAATGAGCAGAAATGTACAGGTGAAAGAACAGTAACATGGAAATATATACATGACAGTCTAATGGATCTGGTAGCCTCCAAAGAGTAAATGCATTTGCATCACTAAGAACCATTTAGACCAACAGTCTTTAGAGCCATTGGTCTTTAGATTCTGGTGGACCACCCTTAGTCTATAACTACTTATGGGGCTGGATCAAACCAACTGTTAAAGACTTCATTGACTGATGAGAGGTTTTGGTTTGACGACCTTCAACTCTTTTCAAACACACCCTTATGTCAGCTAACACTGTTAGTCAAAGAAGAAGACAGTAGCTTGGCATGCATAACGTGTGTCTTAACCATCTCAACCGATGTCTATCCGCAGTTTTATTGATTGATCTTCCTTCATTATCTAGCACTCAACATAGGAGATAGAACGTTTGAAGGAATTGGATAGCAGATGAGGAGTTTCCTCTTAAAAGTAAGTGTGGAAATTTAAAAAGAGGAAAATTGTACAAATATAATATATATATAACGCGCGCTTTTCGACTATTACGCTACATTTTGGTCATAAATAAAATCTCTTATTACTCTAAAATTTTATGCAAAGTGTTTGCGGAAATTATCACAATTATTAACCTTTCGAACACTGAATCCAAAAAATACAATCTTATTGACAGATAATACACATAACTCACTGTTTGGATTTGTGGAATTTTTAAACATAAACACATCTATAATTGTATATATTGTTGGATTTATATGTTCAAGTTGCTCCAAGTCAGTGAGTTTATGGTTAAGATATCATTTTAGTTTAATGTACTGAACTATATTGCATGTTGTCTTATTGTATAGTTGTCGTCGCTTTTTGCCCTTTTTTCTGTGAACTGTTTCCTTTGTTGATGTTGTTCTCATTGTTTGTCCGTTATTTTCTGATTTTGAGGGGAGCAACCCAAAAAGTTGCTTCTCTCTAAACTTTTACTTAATGTAATCATTCTTTTCTCAGGCGTGAGGCTAGCAACCCCACCCTGTAAACAAAAATTGCTACAGAATCTTCAGTATGTTGAACCTCCTTGCACCAAAAGAAAAAGTCTGTGTAGGAACATGGAACGTCCGAACTATGTACGAGACTGGAAAAGCTGCCCAGATCGCCAACGAGATGAAAAGATACGGAATACAAGTGCTGGGAATATGTGAGAGCAGATGGAATGGGAGTGGACTCACCAAATTGTCAACAGGTGAGTCAGTGATCTACTCCGGTCACCCAGAAGATAACCACACGCACACCGAGGGCGTGGCTATCATGATGTCACCAACGGCAACGAAAGCCCTGATACAATGGGAGGCGATTTCGTCCAGGATAATGACCGCCAGGTTCAACTCCAAAGGAAGGAAAGTGTCAATCATACAATGTTATGCACCCACAAACAACGCAGACCTCGAGAAGAAAGAAGAATTCTACAGGCAACTACAGGCAACAATGGACAATACTCCAGCTGGCGACATGAAAATACTAATGGGAGACATGAACGCCAAACTGGGACCAGACAATACGGGAAGGGAACTCATCATGGGTAGAGAAGCTCTAGGAGAAATGAATGAAAACGGAGAACTCTTCGCCGACTTCTGCGCCTTCAACGAACTGGTGATTGGTGGCAGTGTATACAAGCACAAAGATATCCACAAGGCTACATGGGTGTCACCAGACGGGCAAACCAAAAACCAAATCGACTTCATCTCAATCTCAAGGAAGTGGAGGCGCAGCCTACTGGACACAAAAGCAAGAAGAGGAGCAGACGTTGGCTCAGACCACTATCTCGTACAAGGGACAATCCAAATCAAATTAAAAGCTTTCAGGGAATCAGGAGCTGCAGATAGACCACAAGCCAAGTTCAACACTCAAAAGCTGAAGGACCAGGCTACAAAGGACATCTTCATTGCAAGCATAAAGGACAAAGCTGAGACACAAATCAACACTAGCGAAAAGGTCGGCGTTGAAAAGCACTGGAACAACTTGAAAACGGTGTGGAGCCAAACCTGCATAGAAATTCTAGGCAGAAAAAAGAGACAGGACAAACAGTGGCTCACTACGGACACTTGGAAACTAATAGAAGAGAGAAGGACAGTGAAGCAAAAGATTATCCAGTGCACTGACGAGCAACAAAAACAGGAGCTGAATGCAAGCTACAATACACTGAACAAAAGAGTGAAGAAAAGTGCCAGGGAAGACAAAAGAAAATATTATGAAACCATGGCAAACGAAGCAGAACAAGCTGCAGGCAAAGGAGACCTCGCCACACTCTACCAAACAACTAGGCACCTTTCGGGCAAACGTTCGACACAGATTAAGCCAATAAAGGACGACAATGGAAAGTCAATCACCAAAGAGGTGGAACAGAGAAAGCACTGGGTTGAACACTTCAAAAGACTTCTAAATCGTCCGCCACCTACAACACGTCCAGCAATACCAACAACGGAAGCAGAACTACCAGTGAACACTGACCCCCCGACGAAATCAGAAGTCCTGAATGCAATCAAGATGCTTAAAGCTGGGAAAACACCGGGACCAGATGGAATCCCAGCAGAGGCTTTGAAAATAGACCCAGAGACAACAGCGGACTTGATGACACCACTACTGGAGAAGGTGTGGAAAGAGGGCAAAGTACCCGAGGATTGGAAGAACAGTTACTTATTCAAACTTCCAAAGAAAGGAGACTTAAGTCAATGTAAAAACTGGCGTGGAATTATGCTTCTGTCCATTCCAAGCAAGATACTAAGTCGCATCATCCTGGAGAGAATCAAACAAGCCCTAGATGAAAAACTTCGTCCGGAACAGGCTGGATTCAGGAGAAACAAATCATGTATTGATCAAATCGCCACTCTACGGATCATCATTGAACAAAGCTTGGAATGGCAGTCACCTCTCTATCTCAACTTCATCGACTTTGAAAAGGCCTTCGACAGCGTCGATCGAGAGGTCATTTGGAAACTACTTCGCTACTACGGGGTCCCATCGACAATTATACACCTCATCCAACAGTTATACGACAATGCTGCATGCCAAGTAATCCACAACGGGAAACTTACGGAAGCCTTCGAAGTGAGGACGGGAGTGAGGCAAGGCTGTCTACTATCACCAATGATCTTCCTGATTGCAATTGATTGGATAATGCGACAGACAACGGCAACCAACGAGGGAACAGGCATAAAATGGACTGACACAAAAGACTTGGAGGATCTGGATTTCGCCGATGATATATGTCTGATTTCCCATAAACTGGAAGATATGCAAATGAAAAGTAACAAGTTGGCAGAAGAAGCATCAAAGATAGGACTTCACGTGAACATAGATAAAACAGAGATGATGAAGATTCCTTGCCAACATCAACAGCAACAACAGACCACAATAAGCATAAATGGGAAGAACCTGAAAGAAACAACCTCCTTCACCTACCTGGGAAGCATCGTCTCAACTACAGGCGGAACTGACGAGGACATCAAAGCCAGAATCGGAAAAGCAAGACAAGCTTTCATTACTCTCAAATCTGTGTGGAGGTCAACAGCAATCAGCATCAAAAATAAGATCCGGATTTTCAACTCCAATGTGAAGTCAGTGCTACTATACGGATCAGAGACTTGGCGAGTCATAAAGAGCATCTCAAACAAACTTCAAACCTTCATTAACAACTGTCTCCGCTCAATACTCAAGATCAGATGGCCAGAAAAGATCAGCAACAGGGATCTCTGGGAGCGAACCAATCAGGAACCGATTGTGAAACAAATAGGCAGAAAGAAATGGAGATGGATTGGCCATACGCTGAGGAAACCATCAAGTGACATCACTAGACAAGCCCTCGAGTGGAACCCGAAAGGGAGGCGGCGAGTTGGTCGTCCAAGGGTGACTTGGAGGAGGTCATGTGAAGAGGAGATGAAAGCATGTGGGCAGACCTGGAGCAGGGTGAAAAAGTTGTCAGAAAACCGAAGTCAATGGAGGTGCGCAGCTGAAGCCCTATGTTCCTCTAGGAACTAAAGGATACAATAATAATAATAATAATAATGTACAAATATATATACATATACATATATATAACAACCATGTTATGTATTATGGTTGTAGGTATTTCTATTTTCACATCAAAAGAAAATATTTACCTCTTGAAATTGTGTAATGATTTTACGATGGCGATATGAACGCCAACACTTTTGTATTTGTAGTGCTGAACTATGCCACAAATTGATTTCACGACAGACTAAATATCTACGGAAGTGGGATTGAATAACTATAGCTGCTGAATTTCGTCTAGATTGTATTTCTGCAAGACGTTTACGTGCCATATATCCTCGTGCATACCGTTGGACAGAGATGCATGTCTATTTAAAGAAAAAAGAATCAATGCTAGGTTGCAAGTTTAATACGTACAAAACAGGAGAAAATAAGTCAGAAATATGTGGCAAGATAAAGAACACAAAACAATCAGTCAAATATGCTATGGTGAGTGTAGAAAAAGAGCTGTCAACTCTTGGGTTAGAATATTAGGAACTGTTTTACAGTACCACTTATTGTACACTATATGTAGCCAATAAATTATGAAAATAGTAGCCATGGCGATTTTAGATCTTCGCCAAATACCATCTGAACTGGACAACGACGATGAGTGGTATTTCAACTGAGGAAATTAAGCTATTCAGAATATTAAAGAGATGTATTGTGATTCAATGGTAGAATACTCACTCACTCTTCATGGATTGCTCCGGGTTCAGTCCTCGACCGAAGCACTCCTACACCTGGCCTAGATTCTAGAACATAGGCATTCTTACCGGCGTCCAATAATCATTATATTTCAGGATTTCATCATGAGCTGACATTAGTTAGAGAACCATTGGAAAACTTGCAGGGAGTACTGGACAGCTTTTTCGTCAGCCCAGTTTGGGACTCTTCAGCAGTACGAACCCACCGGGATTCGAACCCAGGACCTTCTGGTTACAAGGCGAGCTAGTTCGTAGACCATTAAGCCACTGGGACACGATCCAATGGTCATGCATGAATGCTAACTTCTGCCAATTCACGACATAGCGCGACCGCTAGCCAATGTCTTCGGCGAGTATTTGTCCTCACACCCGACCAGCTGCACCCTACTGGTCACGACTTCCCACTGGAACCCAGGTAACTACCTACCTGAATAGGGTCAGTCGTCAGTGAGCATCTCATTGGTATTCAAGTGTTGGTTTGTAGGGATTTGATTGGTTTCAGGATTTCATCATAAGCTGACATTAGTTAGAGAACCATTGGAAAACCTGGGAGTACTGGACCCGGTGGGTGCGTACCGATGAAGAGTCCCAAACTAGGACGAAACAGCTGTCAAGTACTCCCAGGTTTTCCAATGGTTCTCTAACTAATGTCAGCTCATGATAAAATCCTGAAACCAATCAAATCCCTACAAACCAACACTTGAATCATTATATTTCTTGACCTAGAGGCGGAATTCGATTCTGTCGACCGAGAGGTACTCTGGCTATGCCTGGTTGTAAATGGAATGCCGAGAAAATACATTGCACTAAACAAGGTACTCACTGTACTCGAACTCATGCAGCCAGGTGAGGGCTTACGGCGAGTTGTCATCTGAAGTGGTGACGACTAGTGGTGTCCATTAGGGATGCCCTGCCCACTCTCCCCATTTCTGTTTAATTTCATCATAAATGCATTACTAATTTTCTTAACCCTAACTGGCCTCAGCGACTCAAAAACTGACTTGTTATCAGGGAACAATCTCGTTGACTTAGAATATATGATATAGTCCCCCTAGGTGAAGACACTGAGAAAATGCAGAATCTTCTGAACACCTTGAGCTGCAATCTACGGATGCTTAGTATGCGAATCGCTCCCGCCAAATGTAAGATGAAGTTACAGGACTGGACTACACTGACTGCTAGTTTAGAATTAGAGAGTGAAGTGGTAGAGCATGTTGACTGCTTCACTTATTTGAGAAGTTGTATCAGCCAGTGCCAGTGGGTTGATCGCTGATGAAATCTCATCACAGATACAGAGGGCTCGTTTCGCATACGCCAGTTCACGCCGTCTTTGGCTTAGTATACGTGATATCTGGCTGTCGACCAAAGGGTGTATGTATTGCTCAGCAGTCCACTACATTCTCCTTTATGACTGTGAGACCTGGCCATTGAAGGTGGAAGACATGAAAATCATGAGTACCTATTCTTGGTCATAGGTGCCTGTGTTCTATCTTCCGTGCGAAGTGGTATAATAAGGTGAGCAATATTGAGGGCAGGCGTCTGTCGAGTTGTAGGTAAGGAGGGGAAATCAATCAACGAGGTTATGAAGTTACATAGATTGAGATGGTTAGGACCTGTGTTACGCATACATGTCTAGTCATCGGCTTCCTCGACGAGCAATGTTAGCGGATATAGGGTCAGGCTGGAAAAAAGCTAGAGGGGGTCAAACGAAAACATGGCACCAGTCAATGAAATCTACAACAGTTAGTTTAAGCCACGTAGGAAGGTGTAGACTTCCTGATTGGAGTCCTCGGGGCGGTAGAAACTAATGAAGGCTAGAAACAATTGGTGATATGGCTCAGAATCGTTCTCAATGGCTAACGCAGGTGCATCCACTCCTTGTGACTTATGATTTCCAATGAAACTGTTTTGCTCTTCGTTATTACTATTCCTGTCTCACACCTCTGCTTACTGTCTCTATTATGCATTTCTTCTCTTGCTTTGTGTGCTACAAGCAGGGAGTGTGGCGACTTGAACTGCCGCACATCGGTGCAAAGTTCTATGTCGAAAACAGACAGAAACCTGGCCTAGTTAACTCCCTTGGAGGCTAAGGGTGAGGTTAGCAAACCCATTCCATACGAATGCACCACCGCTAATGAGACTTTAAAACCGGAAGCTATATGTTCCACTCAGAAGACAGGAAACACTTGTTAGTCTCTTATTCCACCATGCTGTTCTACTGATCTGTTTCTATTTCTGGTAAATATATCACTACTATCAGCCTTACGTGTTCTGTTCTTACCTTCTTCATGCTTGACAGGAGGACACCAAAACATCTTGAATGCCATCTACCAACAATTTACACTTATGAAATTCTAAACCCACTTATTTTCATTGTGCCAGTAATTATTACGTGATTTCTTTTTATGTGTAGGAATCACTTGTGAGTAATTGTGTCAGTTATATTACACAGTCAGTAATAGACTGCTATGCGTTTTAGTAAATACAAGTAGAACTGTGCAACCCTTTGAGGATGCTCTACACTATCCTTAATTTTCTGCATAGGGAGTAGTTTAATGTTCATCAATAAATGCATAAAAATTCCACTTTTTGGATAAGGAAATTACCGATTTCAATGACAGAAAACGTTGTCGATAATAAAAACAGCGCCAAGTCTTCTGGATGTGAATTGCTGCACTATGCCAACACAAAATTAGTCTTCTAACCAAATAACCTCGGAAATGTGATTGAAATACTATAGCTGCTGAAGTCATTTTTCTACGCATTTCTAAAGCGTATTTGCGAGCAAAATAACCGCGTACATATCGCTGAACTGTTAGACATGCCTAAGTGATTTGAAAGCAAAAATAACAGCGATGTAGATTGCAGAGATATATGAAGTGTGATATATATGTATGAAAGAAACCGAAAGAATATGCTTAAGGTAGTAGGCTAGAAAACTTCCTATGTGAACAAATCAACGAAGTTGATTTATTTCGACAAAAGTAAAGGGAATTTAAGCCTCATTAAATTTTCTCTTGAACTTCTGCTGGAAACTTCATATGCAATGCCTACATTCCAGAAATTATTTTATAAACATTATGGTGAGAGCTGGCTGCTAGCCAAAATTCGTAGATAGTAATTTACGTCAATGTTTGTGTCCCCAATATTGGTCATGAGAAAAATAAGAACAAAGACTGACTCAACAACCAATCACAGCAGACTTTGCGTAGGTGGATACAATTTACAGATAGATAATCTGAACTTCAAGAAACAGCTGCAAAGAGACGAAAGATTAACTCTCAGAGAGAAACAACCAATCTGAAGACTGTGTTTGTTTCCTTAAAATAATCTATAATAATGTACATGGAAATCTATAAATATCTGTTGATTTCGTAAATAGACAATCTGTTGCATGGCTCTAGTCTTCTGTTGCTACAACTTTACCCCATAACTACCTGATACGACAAAGGGTGGGTAGGCTCCAGTCCTCGCCAAAAAATGCTCTCATGTGACCATGCATTCATAACCTCTGAATGAAAGGTAAATCCTATTCACTGCCTTCAACATTTGCGGGTGTTACTAACGCAGAAGTGAAAGGGAGAATGTGAACATCTCATGCTTGCAATCAGACTGGTAGATATGCTGGTTCACCTAGAAGAGCTAGAAAACACTCATTTTAAACTCCTGATAAACATGGGCTCCATAATCCGAAAGGATTGAATGATGTGTGAACCTGTTTCGGTCATCGCAAACCATGGGAACAGAGCTCCTGACGTTACTGTATTGTTATGTGGATAAGGATTTAAGTCAGTAGCTTGGTGGACGGTGGTCCACTAAGACAATCACATGCTGAGGTCCTAGCAGTAACTCAGTTCTTGAACAAATTAATGCTATGCGTCCATCGGTGCCTCACAATGCAGCAAGTCAGTGTTTTTAACAATAAGAAATTCACAAACATCATCATTCAATAATATTTTCAAAATCGTATTACGCAGAGGGGTTCCAATTCACAGTTTCATGAGATGTTGAAACATAATTAACCATGTAACTAAAAAGTATTGTTCTCTACGGCCATACGCAGAAATCACTTGTAGAGCATACAGTGAAAAAAGTTAGCCAATCAGATTTCCCTAGGACAACTTGAAGACTCTTAACGGTTCCATTCCACAAAGTCCATCTAGGAGGAACTCCATAACACTCTCTTCTTATTTAATTGAATGATGATATGCATAAAGAATGATACCACAACCTTAGCATTGTCCTAAAACACTTCCACCCACCTCTCTCAGTTGGAGATATACTCGACGAGCATGATAACAACGCCAAGCACTCTGAATCTGGATAGCTGATTTGTGCCAATTACATACATCACGTTGGACAATAAATCTTCGGAAATACGACTGTATTACTATGGCGGCTGCATTCCTCTTCGCTTGTAACTGTGCAACATATCTACGAGCCAAGAAACCTCGTGAGTAGGCTTGGACTATGATAAAGAACTAGATTGCAGAGAAGAAACAAAAATAAGAACAAAATATTGACACAAGTACAGCTTACATATGGGCTTTACCATTACAGGTGGTGAAAGATTACAGTCGTGTTAAAAAAAAGTTATATCAACTATGATTAAATCGATAACTACATGTGAGCCTATTGATAGATCATGGAAATCCCAGCATAAAATAAGTCATGATGAAACAACAACCTTAGCTGATTTGAACACGTTTATAGTACGCCAGAATAGTGACTTTCATTATGAATACTACTCATTAGCCTTGGGAATATTCTGACTGGATGAGTCTAAATATAGAACTCTGCTAAAAAGTGTAGTAGATCAAATTGTAGTTTCAATGCTCAATTACTTAATACTGCATTACTCTCCATGCATTGGTGTTTAGAATCCTGAGGGCCTCCACTGAGGCAGTCTAGATCTCGCTAAATAGCTGGCTAAAAACAACTGTCAAAGATTTCATTGATCGATGACAGGTTTTGGTTTTGACCAAGGGAAAGTCTTTTTTAACCAAACACTCTACTCCCAGCCTCAATATTACTCACCATATTGTGATGCTTAAAACAGGAGATAGAAGGCGAACATATGCGATCAAAGACAGCTAGCCTTTTCATATTTTTCAAATTCAACGGTCACATCTTTTATCTTTTAAGGGAGGCAGAGTGAACTGCTGAGCACTACACACGTTCTTTGATCAACAACCAGATATCAACTTGGGACTATTAGAGAGGAGCAAAGAAGAGCTGATTGATAACATAAGCTGAATGATAACTGCGTTGTGTTTTGATATGTCTGTTGTTTCGAGTGGTCATGTGATCATTCAACTGAAGGTAGCTGAAGTTACTCCTGTGGATTTTAAGTCCTTATAGTGTTACGTTATTGTCACATGACCTACAATTACTAATGATTATACTAAATGGAGTTTGGGTTATGCGTGAAATAGATTAATAGTAGGAACACAAAACAATAACAACACACAGCATATTACTTTTAAATTACAAGGAAACAAATACTGTTGAAATGATTCAAATGAACTGTCGTCAAGATTTGACAGAATAGTTCTAAAATATTTGGCACCGAGTGAGGAGTGTAGACATTTGTAAAAAATTATATTTGTAAAATCTCAGCGAGATTGAAATGAGTAATTCCAACGTTTCCTGTTTTCGGCAATCTGACTCGAACTTCTTCAGGGAAATTAATCGACATTAACATAACACAGGTATATATATAAAAGGATAAATCTCTTGTTTTTAAAACCTTTGTCCAATAATGAGTCATAAAACAAGTATCAACAAGCATAATAAACAAAATTGTATGAGCTGTGATCAAAATTTGACCTCGGACTTACAACTATTGGTCTACCTTTGTTAAACACTTTGATACCTGTTTTATGAGTCATGATTGGACAAAATTTTTAAAAACAAGAGATTTATCCTTTTATATATAAGCCTCTGTTATGTTAATTTCAATTAATTTCCCTGAAGAAGTTCGGACCAGATTGCCGAACGAAACTTTGGAATCACTCATTTCAATCTCGCTGACATTTTACAAATATAATTTTTTTTACTGTTGAAATGATTGAAAACACTAAGAATAAAGTTAATAATAACGTTCAAGAAAAAGAAGAATGTAAAGTGAATTACCGTTCTTATTGATGTGTAACTTCGTTGTACCACATATCCACGCCAGGTAGACTGAATTAAGGTAGCTGATTTATGTAAAAGCTTAATATAACATTGTGCCAAGTATCGACGAACATAAGACTGTATTACAGTTGCAGCAGTATTTCTAGCCAATCGAATCTGTGCAACATATTTACGCGCAAGATATCCACGTGCATAAGCTTGAATCTTAATGCATGCCTGAAAAATAAAGAACATTTCCCACAGATTGTTTGAATAGATAAAGACTGTACAATACGTGGAATGATGAAACACTTTTCATAATCTAACAACAGAATACGTTACAGTTATCAATCTAGCCTTGGGTAACCCCACAAGTGATGTCGATAGTCACGAATAGTCACTCAAACGACCGTAAGATCTCGGATCATTCGTAGAATTTTAACGTCGAAAGTTACCTAGTATTTATATAATACAATATTTATATAGTATTTACATAAAACCATGCTATCAAAACGATACTAATGGCGTATCATATCACACCCAAAGGAAATCACCTCTTTCATCTACCTATGCAGCATCGGTTCAACTACTGCCGGCACAGATGAGGATAACAAAGCCAGCAGGGATTAAAAAAGCAAGACGTCTATTGCACTCAGCATAAGAAAAAAGACTAATTTTTAACACTAATGTCAATTCAGTGCTTTTATATGGTTCAGACACCTGGAACACGAACCGCCTAAAGCACTTCCAATAGGCTACTGTAAAATTCCACCGACAGCTGCTTTCGCTTCATCCTGAAGATCGGGTGGCCGGCCAGAAAGGACTAATCTAGAAACAAGGAAATCTTTCAAGTAATAAACCAACCAACCAACCAACCAACCAACCAAGAACCTACTGACCAAAAAATATTCCGGAAGAAATGGAGATGCATCGGATACACGCGTTGGTTGTTGAGTTGGGCACCACATACCAGATACACTGTAGAGTAGAACCTTCAATGGGAAATGACGAGTTGGTCATTCAATGGTGAAGTGTAGGAGATCGCGTAAAGAAGGAATGAAATCTTATAGGCAATTGTGGAGACAGCTAACGAAAACAGTAGAGAGCAGGATGAAATGGAGATGTGCAGAAGAAGACCTATGTTCCAGTCGGCGGAACCCAACGGAATAATAATATCACATCACGTGAAATGAGCACATTGAAGCATCACAACGTGCCATCCATGATGAGACTGTCTGGAGCGATCTAGACATAGAAGACTGCTACTAATGTAACGGTTGATAACTGAAAGTATAGTTAAAATCTGAATTTCGTAAACTAGACTAGCAATTCACTAGCCCCTGATTTGAATACTCTACCGAAGGCCCATATCTTCGTTTCATCATCAATCATTGCTTAATGTATGATGCGTTATTATTACTGGGATGACATTTGTACAGTATGCATCTTATCAGCATGAGGAAAATTTTTGTATGACATGCATCAGTTCATAAAGAGGCTAGAAAAGTTGATGTATTATTACAGTGAACAATACAATTATGATGCAACAGTACTGGCGCTTTAAGTGGAACATGTGTAGAGGTGATTATAGTTAAGACTATATTGTTCACATCAAAACCTAAATAAATATAAAAACACATGCTGATGAGCTGAATTCGAATAGTGTGAACACAAAACACGTTTCTTGTCTTGGAAATCAATAATAACCATTGGGATATATATATATATAAAAGAGACTATTTCAAAAAAATAATAATAAATGCAGATAGATTTGAGTTAACTTACTCTAGTCATTCTTCTCTGCATCCTCCATTCTCTGAAAAAAAGACAGTTCAAACAAAATGAGATCAAAATAGGCCGTTTTGAGGAATAAAATAATAGACGGAAATGATAATATTAAACATTGTCGAATCTTTTTACAATTAATCCAACAGGTTGCAGACCTTTATCAACTACTGTCTTCGCTGGATCTATACTGAATATCAAATGGCCGGGCCGGGAACAATCACCAACAAGAAACTATGGGAACAAACAAACCAATCGCCCAACAAATATGTAGGAGAAAGTGGAGGTGGGTTGGACACTTGCTGAGGAGACCACTGGGTGACATCGCGCGCACGTCAGGCCATTGCTCGAGTGGAACCCGAAAGGGAAGCGGCGAGTGGGACGTTAGTGCAAGGGTGACATGGAGGAGATCGTGTGAAGAGGAGTTGAGACAGTATGGACTAACATGGATGCAGGTGAAAACTATAGTAGAAGACAGAAGCATGTGGAGAAGTGCACTTGAAGCCCTATGTTCCACTAGGAACCCAAGGGAACAATAATAATAATAATCAAGTTAAGCATAAACTAAAACAACTGATTCACAAAGGAACTCAAGCTCCAGTGGTACTTTGATTCTGTTCGATTTCCTAATCTCTTTCGATTTCGGGTCATATTCCTCACCAACAAAAAAGTTAATTGATGTATTTGCGCTAACATGAGAAAAAAACACAACACAAGCAGTAATTCTCTCTGGATGGTGACAGCCAATATTCGAATCCGGGAGGTGCATTTCCTGTCAGTTTGATGTGCTTGCCTTCCTAATAACTAATGGTTTCTCCAGTCGAACTTAAATCCATCTTCTCAAAAGCAAAAATGTTATCTCACTAGACTACTAGGGTATTGGTTTGAGCATTCGAAATCAAGTCAACAAGATTCAGTGTTTAGCCCAGACAATCGAATGGTATAATTTGTCCTCATACAAAAAGTATGGCACATAACGTGGTAGACTAAAAGTCTGTTCCAGTTATCGTGTTCTAACAACCTAACAACAATAGATTTCCTTTTATAAACCACTTTGGAAGATATCAGTGCGACAGTAGGACGAAAAGAAGAAATTTGTCTAACTATCATGACGATTTCAACATCACACTGAAACCAGTAAATGCACTATGCAAATTTTACACGAGATTATTATGAAGATATGGAGAAAGAGAATGACAGAATCATCACAGCGAAGGATACGTCACGTCAAGCTAAGTTTACAAGTTTTCACTTTTATTATCCTCAAAAGGATTGTGTCAAGAAAGAGAAGGATAATGGTATCTTCCATATTAGTTTGTTTATTAGATGTATTACACATTGAAACATTATTATTTAATGGATGACGCTTGGAAAGAAATCAAAATAAGTAGAAGTGTCATTTAAACCCACAAACTCAATTAGAAACACGCCTTGTCGGTTAAAGGATCCTGTAGAACCAATAAAACAAAACAATTTAGTTTATTTCATACCCTGCTTACAATGATTGTCAGGTCTAATACATAGGTCAAACTAGTAGAACAGATGCAGTCAGACTAGCCGAGTATAAAAACCTAGCAAAATCTAGATTAGTTGACCAGAATAAGATAAGAAATCTAGAGAATAGTTCAGCCATGGCACTACATGCAATTGCACACAACTGTACAACAGGATGGGATAGGATGACAGTTTTAAAATCTAATGGCACAGGGTGAAGGGAGAGATTGATAACGGGAGCTTTGTTTATCGAATCAACTGCAAACACGTGTAATAGGAATGATTCAAGACCTGTCCCAGATATCTGGAAAATTCTACTACCTCTACGACAAATAAGAGAGAACAAAGAAAACTATAAAATCCAGGTTTGGAAGTCGTGTAACTTTAAGTGATATGATTATGAATAATTAATTGTGTTCGAAACGTCATCCAGTAAATAATACTGTGTGACATATTTAATAAACCAACTAATATGGAATTTTCAATAGTTGGTTTGTAAAGATTAGATTTGTTTCTACCGGATTGATCACGGACTGATAACAGTTAGGGAATCATTGAAAACCAAGGAGTACTGGACGGCTGTTTCATCCTAGTTTGGGAATCATCGACAGTACGCACCCACTGTCAGGGTTCGAACCTAGGACCCTCCCGATTAGAAGGCAAGGTCGCATATTATTCAGTCACTGGGACCCGATTCAATGAACCCATGAATTCTAACTTCTATCAATTCATGATTTAGCGCGACTGGCACCAACCAATGCCATTAGTGGGAAATCCACCCTCACGTTTGACTGGTTGAACCTCACTGGTCACGACTTCTCATTAGAACTCCAGGAAACTCCATACTGTAGCAAGTGATATGCAATTACTTACTACCACACAGTGTCCAAGTTTTACGCATATATTGATAATGGCGTCTGTTAGCACGATTGTGAGCTAAATCTGATTAAGCAGCTAAGTCAAACAATCGCTTGGATCATAAAATAGAGTTATGAAGCACCAACAGAACTATCATTGATCACACAATTATATTCCAGCTACCTCTTCATGATTAATAGCAAGTGAATAGTAAACAACTGATAAGTCACTCGAAAGCTGCTCACTGTTTACAGATAACATCACTTACTGCTGAATGATGACCTTCATTATATCCGCGCATACTACTAAACAATTTCGATTATACGTTGTGCTGAATGACTAAATAGCGCAGAACTTTGGACAAAAGTGCATTAGTTCAAGCTGCACTACTTTAAGAAGGGCTACATTAAAATGGAGAAAATAAATGCAACCAAACCACGAAGGACGACAACGTGTCGAGGAGAAAAAGAATAAGTGGGGATTAGTTAGCATTTTCAGAATCTGGAGGATGACAACCAAAGGATACATCTACGAGATTGACGACGGATATCAGGATATCGGGGAATCTCCAACGATTGGTTCCAGGACTCTCTTTACACTGTTCAAAATAATAATTAACGAAATAATAGAATTTTGTAGCTCAACTGGATGATTTCGATGTGGCTATGTTCTCTGAGCTAGGAGACAATTATGACGTTCATTGATAATTCAAACAAGTTCACTTCATATTGAAGCTGGAGCTGGAGATACTGTTTAGAAGGACATTAGAAGCTACACAATTACATCACCCAGCTAAGGGAACGCAGCCAAATCAAGATAATAACTAACGTCCTCATGAATAGATTTTGTGTTTCCGGTTAACCACCTATCTAAACCCTTTTCCAAGTTTATAGACACTGTTCGCCAAGACAGGCGTTAGCACACTTAAACAGTTGGTTAGATATAAGAAATCACTACTGAACTGCGGAAATAATCCGACTAACAGACGGATTGAATAAAAAATAGATTTTTCCATGTTGCTTTCCAATCTTACAATAATCTAATTCAGAGCGCAGGTGCAGCTATTACAAAAAAGACAATTAAGATTTATCAAAACAGTTAACTTTTTACAGAATTGGTACAGTGGGACAATATCAGAGTAAAAAGAATTAACAATGAATTATCTTAAACAACACATTGCAAACATACCTTCCATAAGGTACCAATTTAAAATTTGAGAATTTCAGATGATCTTGAAAACGACGCCATGCATTTTGAATAATGCATGCAGCATTATCACGAATAAGTAGATGTAGCTTTTGTTTCTCTTCAGGACCAACGACTAATCTATTCACAAGATACGCTAAAGTGGTCAATACCAATCCTGGTGGTAGAATACTATCTGCACTGGTCAATAATGGAGTAGGATTTGTTGCGTAATTGGTTAAAAGAAGTGGTACATCACCTAATACTGCAAGCTAGAGGTAAAGAAGAAACAACAGTTTGATATTAATCTAGTACACCAAAACATTGTAGTAGATATGCATATACATCTATGTGTTAAGTACTAGCCGCGCTTTAACAAGAACAAAATGATTCACAACTCAATCAATTGAGTTATGTGCCTTCTGAAAGGCGTACAATCACCCACGACTGAAACAGTGTTACCTAAATCATAGTTTACCATGATTTGCAGAATGTCTTGTTTTATTCCTTTTGCGTTCAAATGGAACACGTGGCTTCAACTTCGAGTTATGAAGTTCCAATAGCGGTGGTATTGTTTTTCCTTAAGGGGAAGGGTAGCTAGCCCTACACCCAGCTTCCTTTCCCTACCAGTTGCGCGAGGTAAATGATTGCTTCGTCTGGGAATCGGACCCGGACAACGTGAGTGGTTGGCGAGCATTCTGCAATCAAATCACCGACCAGTGCCACGTTTTTTTGCCTCCGAACCCAGAAGTGATCAGAGTTTAACAAATCAAACTAGTTAATTCATGAGCAGAGTTGTGTATTATCTGGTTGAATATCTTACTGAGTTTTCATACCCATAATTTTTCATTATGAAATTATAAAGTTTCCACATATATATAAACGATTGATATTATTGAAATATGTATTTCTTATAACACCAAGAGAAATTGGCAAAATTTCCACAGATAGATTGGGCAAGTATGATGCTTAAAATCTTAAAATCCGCGGCACAGATAAGAATGTCAAAGTCAGGCAGGATTGGAAAAGCATTACAGAACCTCGTGTATTCGAAATCAGTCAGCACTTTAAACAAGATTCAGATTTTTAACACTAGTCTCAGCTCAATGCTTCTGCATAGTTCACAGATATAGCACGCTACCCAGAGGATTTCCAGCAGGTTGATACGAACTTTTATCAACGACTACCTTAGCGCCATGTTGAAGGCTAGATGGACAGCTGAAAGGATAGCTGACGAGGAACCCTAGCAATCAACTTACTAAGAAGCTGTTGACCAACACATATGCCACAGAAAATGGAGATGAATTGGGCACACGCTGAAGAGACAGTCGAATGACATCACACGCTGGGCCACTGCTCGAGTGGAACCCGGATACGAAACGACGAGTGGGGCGTTTGGGGGTGACATGGAGGAGATCAGAGATTATGAGCAGTTAAGGGACTATTTAAAGAGGACCTCAGGAAGGGAACAGAGTGAAATGGCGATGTGCTGATGAAGCCATGTGTTCCACTCGGAACTCTAGGGGATAATAATAATAATAATATAAATAATATTCTTAAAATCCCAGATTACATTCTTGTTGAAAACACTCTCAAGTCGTTTCAACTTCTAGTCAACCTCCAAATAAATGTTCACTTGGGCTATGAAAGAGTGATATTCTAAGACCTTTTTCACAATATATATATATATATATATATATATATAGCACTAAAAGACTCTGATCTGAAATCAAAATCAGTGGGTTAATTTTTATAACTTATTGATAATCAATGGGAGACATTTGAAGGACAACAATTAGTGAAACTCAACGAAAAAAATATTCTAACATACTTTTCTTTGAAACAATGATAAATTAAACAAATTATTCCGTATAAGTATAGAATTTGGAATGGGGATGGACGAATTGGCCGACTGTGTTGTAAACTGACGAATTAAACCTTGAGGTAGGATAGTTGGTAAGTAATGATGCAGTAGATAGCATAATGCTCTCCCATCAGCAAACGATTCATCCAAACTGGTAATCTAGAAAATTGAATGTGGTAAAAATTAAAACAATGATCAGTTGTAGACATGCCATATGAAATAATAATTAGAAATGAACTGATCATCAATATAAGAAACAGTCACATGATAGTGATAAAGCCAGTAAGATCTGGTCTAAACAGACCATAAGGGTAGCATTAAAGAATCCTTTTCTATCGTCTGTCGGGTGCCAAATGCCGCTATAGATACTGAATACCTCAAAAGGGGAAAAATTATTGCAATTCGTTTGAAGCAACCGGAACACTGAGTACGAAAAGAAACATGTTCAGTCACTATTGCTACACTGGCCTGCTGCGAAAGATATACATCCTTAAATTCCATATTATTTTCCCTAATTTATCTGATGTTGAGTCCAGTGTCACATTTATGCATAGTGCTAGTTACGGATGCTTTAGATCTATAACCTACGGAACTTAGTTAATCATTCAATAACAATAATTCTTTTATTGTAATGGATAAATAATTGTAGAACTTGATGAAGAAGTTATCGAAAAGAATATTCTACGTTCACTAATCTCTGCCTTTTGCAATTAATGAGTATCTTTAATCGCTTTTTCATTTATTGCTATACCAGGGTGTTTGTGAAACAATTAAGACTGAAACGCTAACAGCGAAAGAATGATGGCTTTACACACTAAGTGAAGTATACTCACAATTATTACCACAAATTTAAATACTCTAAAATACAGAGTCATTGTAGAGCTCAAATGTACAGGATGCTTCATAATATAAGTAAATGTATCGAACTAAAAACATGAGCAACTGTGCAAAGCAGAATTTTAGATCGACGTGTGTGTATAAAAGTTAGCCTTTTCTCTGGAAAAGAGAATTTGACAAACCAGTCGACAGATGTAGCTATCTACTCCTAAGAGTGTTGATTAAAAAAATGTTGACTAGGTGTGTTATATGTTTGATTAGCCAAGTAACACAACAATATTGCACATTGTGATACACTTTTCTGTATTACTGAGTAAGAGTGAGTCAACTGGAAGCCCTGAATCAAGGTTCTATATTCATTGGAAGCCTATTTGTAAAGACGAGAACATTCATATTCCCCCCCCCCAACCATGCAATTTGAACAATCCGTGCAGAAGTTAGTGACTTCACCACCAGGCTATTTAGACAGAGACTGATGCTGTGTAGTTTCATTTCACTAATCACAACCTGGAGGTGTTTACATGATATCTACAAAGTAACTGTTAATTTAATTTTTCAACATTTGTACAAGTGACGGCTATCTTGTCTTATTTCAATGAAAGACTCCGTAAGCACGTACATCTCTAACACACACAATTTGCAGAAAAAAGAAATTATACTGGATTGAAATATAATAGACAATACATTCATCAAGTACACAATGAAAATATGGTTAGGTTCAATCAGATATTCATAGAGGGACAGTCAACAAATCAAGTACAGTTGTGACTCAGTGGTCTAAGCGCTCGACTTCCAATCAGCAGGTCATAAGTTCGAAACGTACTCTACCTACCGAGGTTTGAGAAGTCAGGTGGCACCACTTGCCTTCATGTGATAGGTGTGGCTCATTTTCAAACGAATAGAACTGCAAGTAGTTCTTGAGTAACAGCGTTTAGCTAGCAAACCATTGAAGTCAAACAATAATCATGATTCTCAAGTATTGGTCTGTAGGGATTTGACTGGTTAAAGGATTTCATCATGAGCTGACGTTAGTTAGAGAACCATTGGAAAACTTGCAGGGAGTACTGGACAGCTGTTTCGTCAGCTCAGTTTGGGATTCTTCATCAGCACGCACCAACCAACAGGGTTCAAACCTACGACTTTCTGGTTACAAGGCGAGCTAGTTCGTAGACCATTAAGCCACTGGGACACGATCCAATGGCCAGTGCATGAATGCTAACTTCTGTCAATTCACGACATAGCGCGACCACTAGCCAATGTCTTCGGCGAGTATTTGTCCTCACATCCGACCTGCTGCACCCTACAGGTCACGACTTCCCACAAGAACCCCAGATAGCTACCTACCTGAATAGGGCCAGTCACCAGTGAGCATCTCATCGATATTCAAGTATTGGTTTTCCAATGGTTTTCTAACCAATGTCAGCTCATGATGAAATCCTATAACCAGTCATGATTCTGTCATACACGAATTCGGCAGATACCCTTCCTTTTCTCAGCTCCAACTGTCTATGTCGATTTACATGAAGCTGCCAAAGGCAGATGCACTGGAAGAACAGAGAGAAGGGTCTGTCATAGATTTTCTGAACACATACACAACAGTTTGCGATTAAGAGGATGTAAATCCTTGAGCAGTGCAACCACGAGACATCTGATTGACACAAGACATCAACCAGACATCTTGAATTCCTTTAAAATAATAAACAAACAAATGATTTCAAGTCTCTTGAAGCTCGCTGAAGACATCGCTCTCAAATGGTTTAAACCTGACTTATGTATTTCTACCTTGGTAACTCATCACTTAACCTTAAAAGACTGCATCACCCCTTATTGTATGTTAATGTTGGTTTCTTTTCACTCTTACCTGGTTACACGATCACTTATTAGACTTCATATGTCTGATACTGAATAAAATGAGCATACCTTACAACAGTTTATTATGTCCCAGTTGTTTACCAACAATTATTTACTGCCTGAAGTAGTCTTGTGATTTTTGTATCTAAACTTCTTGTGGCTACCCTCACTCCCTCCCCCACTTTGTCTTCCTCGAAAAACTTCGACCACATTACATACTCAAACACAACCGTATTTCCCAACATACAGACTAGACATTTTGATTCACCTCTGTATCATGGTCATTCTGAATGATTGCTCCACTCTATTTTTGATGATCTAAAGTATGTTAGTATTGTAATGAAACTATTATCTTTGATTATTCAGGTTGTATGCAGTGAAAACATACCAACGAAATGAAAATGGATCATTCTTATCCTGCTCCCCATGTCTTCTTGTTACTTTGTTCAAAATCCTGATTCTACTATAGCATGAAAGATGACAAGGTATATATCACGGAAACAAATCTGTAACTAGTACATGGTACTGTGGGTAAGACAATAATTCACGTGAAAATGCGGCTATTTGCATTGAATTTTAGGACTTTAAAATTAGGAGTCTAAGATTCTGATAAGACCCAGCATAAAATAGTATATTATCCTTCCTCACGAATCATGTGACTTATCTTATGATCGAGTTACTATGTGAATGTATCATTTCTCACGCATATTGTGATTTAGTGTGTGATTGATTCATCGTCTTTTGTCTCACCTTGGTCTTTGTAGGATAGCCAACCAATGAGAATAGCCATTGCTAGCCAAAAAGAACAATCCATTCTCATCCGAAATGCACACAAAACCTCTAAATCCGGCTCACAACCCCTGAGAATGGATTGTTCTTTTTGGCTAGCAATGGCTATTCTCATTGGTTGGCTATCCTACAAAGACCAAGGTGAGACAAAAGACGATGAATCAATCACACACTAAATCACAATATGCGTGAGAAATTATACATTCACATAGTAACTCGATCATAAGATAAGTCACATGATTCGTGAGAAAGGATAATATACTATTTTATGCTGGGTCTTATCAGAATTTAGACTCCTAATTTTAAAGTCCTAAAATTCAATGCAAATAGCCGCATTTTCACGTGAATTACTGTCTTACCCACAGTACCATGTACTAGTTACAGATTTGTTTCCGTGATATATACCTTGTCATCTTTCATGCTATAGTAGAATCAGGATTTTGAACAAAGTAACAAGAAGACATGGGGAGCAGGATAAGAATGATCCATTTTCATTTCGTTGGTATGCTTTCACTGCATACAACCTGAATGAGCCGACTTTATTATGGTAAAGAAAATGTGTAAATGTCATGTTTTCTTCCCTAAATTGTACGGTACAGTGTTTTACAATCAGAGGTCGGCTTTTGTTTTATGATATTTGCGTGGCTCAATGAATCGGAAGGTATAACGGACAAATAGACGTATTAGCGTACCAGTCGAGTTCATTACCGTTATAGTAAAATTAACCGGCGTACACATAACACAATGTGGCGATGGATCTATTCAGTTCACTTCAGTCATAACAGATACAAACTTCACTAAACCTATTTTATTTTGGAGAACTACATAGTATGATGATATTAAACAACAACTAACTACCCAATAACTGAATGGTATGTTGATATAAGTATAAAACTTGGGCACTGTGGTAGAGTATAAATCCATTATAGATAAGATTTTATTTTGATAAAGTCTCATAGTGTTATACAGTAATATTAATTGATGACGTTTCGAGCACAAACTACTGCTAATAACCATATTTCTGAATGTAAATTATCCCACATTGATTTTTATTCATATATTTAAGCAATTCCACTCACATGTAGTAAATAAATGAAGTAAAAAGTTGTGTGGGTGATTTGATGTGATTATTATGAGCAACAGTTTGCGCTCGAAACGTCATCAGTTAACATTACTGTACAACACTGTGTGATTTATCAAAATAAAATCTTCTCTATAATGGAGTTATACTCCATCACAGTGCCGAAATTCTAAACTCATATGACGAATTTCATAGATTTCAAATTGTATGACGAAATGACTTCAGTTAGAGAACCGTATAACACTAGGGGATAATGCACAGCTCCTTCCATCCTCTTCAGTGGCATGCACCTATCCCTCACTGGGGATCAAACCCAAGATCTATAGGTTAAGAGGTAAATCTGTTGACTGCTCCAGAGCAGAGTCTAATGGTCCGTGAAAGCTTTCTTTCCGCTAACTCGCAACGTGTCTGTCTGTCTGTTTTCGACATAGAACTTTGCACAAATGTGCGGAAGTTCAAGTCGCCACACACCGTGTAGCACGCGAAGTAAGAGAAGAAAGTACAAGAAAAGCATAACAGAAACAGTCAGCAGAGGTGTGAGACAAAGGAGGAGTAATAACGAACAACAACACAGTTTCATTGGAGATCATAAGTCACAAGGAGTGGATGCATCTGCGCTGGCCACTGAGAACGATTTTGAGCCATGTCACCAATTGTTTCCAACCATAGATTTTTACCGTCCCGAGGACCCCAGCCTGGAAGTCTACACCTTCCTACGTGGCTTAGACCAACTGTTGTGGATTTCATTGACTGATGCCAAGTTTTTGTTTGACCGCCGTTAGCTTTTTTCCAGCCTGACCCTATATCCGCTAACATTGCTCGTCGAGGGAGGCGATGACTTGGCATACGTAACACATGTCCTAACCATCTCAGTCTTTGTAACTTCACAACTTCGTCGACTGATTTCCCTCTGTTTACCTAGAACTCTACGCCTAACCTCAATGTTGCTTATCTCATTATGCCACTTTACATGGGGAATAGAGCGCAGGCACCTATGATCAAAGACAGCTAATCTTTTCATGTCTTCCACTCTCAATGGCCAGGTCTCACAGTCATAAAGGAGGACGGAGCGGACTGATGAGCAGTACACTCGCTTTTTGGTCGATAGTCCAACATCTCGTCTACGCCAGAGTCGGCGTAAACTAACAAATGCGAAACGAGCCCTTTGTATTCGTGCTGAGATTTCGTCAGAGATCAGCCCGTTGGCGTTGGCTGATGGTACTTCCCAAATAAGTGAAGCGGTCAACGTGCTCTACCACTTCACTTCCTATTTTTAAACTAGGCGTCGATGTAGTCCAGTCCTGTAACATCATCTTGCATTTGGCGGGAGCGAATCGCATGCCAAACATTCGTAGATTGCGGCTCAAGGTGTTTAGAAGACTCTGCATTTCGTCAGCGTCTTCGCCTAGAAGGACTATATCGTCTGCATATTCCAAGTCAACGAGATTATTCCCCGGTAGCAAGTCAATCCCTGTGTCTCTGAAATCACTTAGGGTTAAGTCCATTAACACATCTATGATGAAGTTGAATAGAAAAGGGGATAATGGGCATCCTTGACGGACGGCTCGCAACGTGTAGAATATCTATTAGTCAAAGTCATCAGTAAGTATTTGTCCTCACACTCCTACTGGTCATGACTTTACATTAGAACTCCAGGAAATAGTTGTAACAATTAAAAAGGCAATCAAATGACGAAAGACTTACTGTTACATCATATAGCTGGCAAACTAAATAAGCCCAATAGAGTAATTTGAAATGGGCAGCATCACATTTATCTTCATCTGGACTATTTGCAACAGTGCTCGGTTTAAAGTTATTCACTTCATCAACATTTTTGCCAAGAGAGTTGACTTTAACTTCAAGAAGTTGAATTTCATTTTCAAGAGCAGAATGATCAAGTAGGGCGAGGACTTGATAACGCAGCAATATACACCAAAGTAAGGTCAGTGTTTTTTCCCGATGTCCATCAACAATATCCCGAGGATCAATTAGACTTCCTATACACATATTTTTCAGAATAAACGTTAAAATATAATTTTAAAAGGTGTCTTCAACACCAAATAAATAAGCATATTGCATGTATTTGTTTAATTGCACTGTCAGTGAGCCAAAGAAAATGGTTCATATGATTACCATTCAACTAATGAATTATCGGAGAAGTAAGTGGATTGAAGCTAATCAATAGAGCATACAATAGGAACTGTACAGATGTTGGCTTAATGGTTTAAGCCCTCAGCTTTCAGCCATTGGGTTTCACGTCCGAGCCACATACCACTTCAGCCTGAGCAATTGTGTAGTATTATCAACCGTCACAAAACGTCAAAGATCTGTACCGAGAACTGAGTCCAAGCAGACATATCATTTTTCATAACTGATCACCTTTTATCCAAGAAGTCAACCCACACAGACCAAATACTCAACTAAAACAATGATAATTCAACAGTACACAAAGGAAACTGTGTACAAACACTGTTCAAAAACGAAAAAAAACACTGCAGTCCTCCAGTCCTGAGAAGAGAAGAGAAACACCTATTAATTGTCTTCAAGTAAAATCGATACCCTTACAATTCGATAAAAAAGTGTCTAAACTAGAATCAAATCACCGGCAACAAACGATCCTCAGAAATCACAAGGAAATTCATCCCACTATATATATAAATAAATAACCGCTAGAATACCAAGACCATTTGGAATATATATCGCACACAAACTAACACAATCGCTTTAATCAATAATAGTGCAGACTAAAACAACTAATAGCACCCTCTACAAAGAAAACTGAATCAATTTTGAAAAGCGCTGTATTTACTAAAGGAGGAACACAGTTCAGGAATATAAGCTACCCGTCAAAGGATACTTCATGTGTCCCTTCATATATATTCATGTGGATAACTATGGACACAGTTTGACTCGGAAAATGTAGAAATTTTAGACGATAGGAACATCGAAAATGCAAGGGAATTCATACAAGCCTGACATTCAGACGAATCAGGGATCAACAGACACATTAGTATTATCAACTAATCAATACATAATCACACGATAAAAAAGACCGAATTCCAAGTCAATAAAACAACCAACATTGGTGCAAATTAAAGACCAGTTGCAATCAAGATCGTCAAGAAAGACAATTGTATTATTTATGAAGAATTCAAATGCGTCCATTTTATACTAGCGCTAAACAAAAGGACAATGAAGGCTTTGTGATTAAACCACCCAGCTCAGATAGCACAATCACATCTGAGACCAGTATTTATAGCTAGTAATATACCTAAAACTCTTCACCAACAGATGTCAGTATTTAACAATGAGAACATCATGTTAGTCAACTGATCTGGTAGATCAGGAAAGCAAAGACCGAAGGTAAGACATTACTCATTTCACTTTACTTCTGTGAAATAATATAAGGCGCTGTTGAACAAGGTGAAATCTACAGGACTTCAAATAACAAATTAAATTGGACAAATCCATTAAAAAGTCAAGAAAAAAATTTCAGTTTTAAATAAAAAGTAACCCCAACTCACCGTCAACCATTGAAATCTCACCATACTGTTGAAAAGCTTTAAGAGCAAGTCCAACATTGTGTATTTTCTGAAGACGACTTATAACAGGGAATCGAACCATTGACATAAGACTACCAGGTTCAACAACGATAGTAGGTTGCTTTTGAGTAGACATAGCAGGTGATAGTGTAGGAATCAACAGTTCTGCAAGCTTTCTACAGAAGTAATAAATTGCAAAATCTAAGTGAGAATCACAATAGTACTAATAACTGACTGAGTTTTAACATAGAACCTTGTACAAAAGTACACCAGTTCATATTGCCCCACTTTATATAGCACACACAAAGATAGACAAAAAGAAGAGAAAAAAATATTCAAGACAACTATAATGAACAGAAATATACTGGAGAGAGAATAGTAACATGGAAGTACATGAGGGTTTAATGGATCTGGGAGATTCTAGAGAGTGAATACATCTACGCCATTGAGGAAGATTTAGAGCCATTTTACCAACAGTCTCCTGTCACTAGTTTTTCGTGTCTCAAGGACCCCGACCACATGATAGTCTACACCTCCCCTCGTAGTTAGCTTAAACTAACAGTTAAAGGCCTAACGGATTGATACCAGGTTTCGGTCTGACCACCCGTAACTTTTTTCCAGTCCAATCTTATATCATCTAACATTGCGTGATGAAGAGAGCAATGCCCTGGTATGTGTGCCAAGTGTCTTCAGTATATCAGTGTATATAGCTCCACAACCACATCGAGTGACTTATCCTCTTTGCGTAACACTCTACACCTAACCTCAATATTAATCACCACATTATAACACTTAACACGGATGACAGAAGCTAAATACCTATGTTTGAAGACAAACAGTTTCTTCAGGTTCTCCACTTTAAGTGACTATGTCTCAGAGGCATAGCTAAACGCATATTTGAGTTCGACAGCTGTGCTCACCCTGGAGAAGCCTGGAAGAATATCCAGGCAGCCATAGATACAGCTGTAAAAGCTGTGAATAAGCTAAACCCAAAGGTGAGTAAAAACCACTGGATCTCCACCGCCTCATCCGATCTGATAGATGCTAGAAGACTTATTCCGGCGAGCTTCGAATTCAATGAGGAGCGAAAGCTGCACAAAAGGAAACTCACGAAAAGTCTCCGCAAGGACCGTGAACAGTGGTGGGTGACAAAAGCCAAAGAGATGGAGAAAGCTTCGAGGATAGGCAACACCAGGAAACTATTTAGACTCATCAGGGAAACGAGTGGGAGAAGACAAATCATTGGTGAAACAATCTCGGAAAAAAATGGCACTATAATTAGCTTCAAGGATAGACGCCTTGAACGCTGGAAAGAACACTTTGAGGAACAGTTTAACTTGCCTACAGCCACACTGAACCTCCCCGCCATCCACCACGTACCCGAATGGGATATAGACACTGGTCCGCCGTCTGTAGGTGAGGTTACAAAAGCTATCAGTAATTTGAAACGAGGCAAAGCGGCAGGACCCGACGGAATTATTCCGGAGATGTTTAAATATGGGGGTGACATACTAATTTGTAGATTAACTGAGGTACTAGGCAAAGTCTGGGAATCAGAGACAGTACCATCAGACTGGGGTAAGTCACTCATTATACCGATATTCAAGAAGGGAAACAAGTCCTCGTGTGATAATCATAGGGGGATCAGCCTAACGAACATAGTCTCTAAAATCCTAGGCTCAGTAATCATGCATAGACTAAGCAGAACTCGGGAGGAACAGACAAGGGAAAATCAAGCAGGCTTTAGACCAGGTAGAGGGTGCATAGATCATATCTTCACTCTTCGACAGATTCTAGAACATAGACACACTTTTCGGCGTCCAACAATTGTCATATTTCTTGACTTGAAGGCGGCCTTTGACTCCGTGGACCGAAAAGTACTATGGCAATGTCTGACTGTGAAGGGAGTGCCAAGAAAGTACATTGCACTAATCAAGGCACTCTATTCAAACTCACGTAGTCGTGTAAGGGCTTATGGGGAATTGTCATCTGAATTGGTAACAACCAGTGGTGTCCGACAGGGATGTCCACTTTCCCCATTTCTGTTTAACTTCATCATAGATATGCTGATGGAAGTATCCTTAACTGAACGTAATGACTTAGGAATCGACCTGTTACCAGGGAATAGTCTTATGGACTTAGAATATGCAGATGACATAGTCCTGTTAGGGGAGGATGCTGACAAAATCCAGCAGAGTCTTCTGAACACCTTGAGCAGCAATCTTCGTATGTTTGGCATGCGATTCGCCCCTACAAAATGTAAGATGCTACTACAGAACTGGACCACGTCAACTCCTAGCTTAGTGATAGGGAGTGAAGTGATGGAACATGTTGACCACTTCACCTATTTGGGAAGTTGTATTAGCACCAACGGACTGATTGTCGATGAAATCTCAGCACGGATCCGAAAAGCTCGAGCTGCTTTCGCTGACTTACACCATCTCTGGAGTAGGCGTGACATCCGGTTATCAACCAAGGGACGTGTGTACTGCTCATCAGTTCGCTCTGTCCTTGTCTATGGCTCTGAAACATGGCCAATACGCGTTGAAGACATGAAAAGGTTGACTGCTTTCGATCATAGATGTCTGCGATCTCTGTCTCATGTTAGGTGGTTTCACAAGGTAAGTAATGTTGACGTTAGGCGTAGAGTGTTGGACAAAGAGGGGAAATCAATCGACGAGGCTATAAAGTTACATAGACTGAGATGGCTAGGTCACGTGCTGCACATGCCTAACCACCGCCTCCCCCGACGGGCATTACTAGCTGATATAGGTGCAGGTTGGAAAAGGGTGAGTGGCGGCCAAACAAAAACATGGCCTCATCAATCCATGAAATCCTTGACAGTTAAACTGAGTCAGGTAGGGAGATGCAGACTCCCGGGTTGGGGCCCTCGGGACTGACTCTATGAATCAATGGCTGGAGACAATAGGTGACATGGCTCAAAATCGTTGTCAATGGCCAGCGCAGATGTATTCAGTCTCTGTAATCTTTCATATTCCTTTTTACCATTACCCATTCTGTTTCACTCTTACACTTGTGAAACTCTATTGATTCTCTTCACTCATCTTCTTGTCTACCTTTGTGTGCTATTTGGAACGTGGCAACTTGAACTGCTGCACTTCGGTGCCAAGTTCTATGTTGAATCCAGACAGACAGACAGAGGCATTAAGAAGGACAGAGCAAAAAGGTGCAAAAATGGATTGGTGAGAACATTATTTGATCGTGTGAGGAAACTGTGTTCAGAAGAAAAGATTTAAGAAGAACTATCCATTGTGGAGAAATGCCTACGCGACAATGGTTACCCACAAAAGTTCATAGACAAGTATGGGAGACGTCATGTTGAAAAAGTGAAAAGCAGCACAGTAGATAAAAAGCCTATCTTTCTGCAGCTTGCATTCAAAGGTGATGATACTGCTAGTAGAATAAGATGTAGACTGAACATTGCCCTGAAAAGAACATATCCAGCCGCAAAGCTTGTATAGGTTTATCAAACAACTAGTTGTTTGAGAACAATCAAAAGTGAACAAATACCCACCTCATGTTACCTCCAACTGTATCTACCAATTTACATGCACGTGCCAAAGCACATGCATTGGAAGAACAGAGAGAAGGGTTAGTTTCCGCATTTATGAACACATACCAAAGAACTTGAGACTGAAAGGTCCACGAGCATGCATTAAACACTGCTATTGCTCGTCATCTTTTGGATACTGATCATATTGTAGACAACCTGAAGTCGTTCAAAATAATCAACAAGCAAAAGAAACCTAGCTGGCTACGCTTTGCTGAAGCAATTGCCATCAAACGACTTAAACTAAATCTATGTACGCAGAAAGAGACAGTGGTGAATCTTGCACTGCCCTGGTGGTAACAAAAAATATACAACTTTCATGAGTCACCTTTTTCATGTTTAGAAAACTCTACTCTCTCATCTAAACATGACTCACCCTACCTTGTTTATTTTCTTTCGTTTTTTCTATTGGCTATTAGATAAAATGTTTTCTTTAGTTACGTAATCTACTTTTTTGTTATGGTCTTTCTACCTAAACCTTGTTTCTACACACACACACAAATAAACACAACCCTGTTTATTTTTTTGTTTCCAAGCCTAATTGTCTAATTATTCTATAAATAGTCAGTGTTTGTAACTCTTAATCAGTTAAATCATTCCGGACTAATGTTACTCTTAATTCCTACCAATTACTCCTTACGATCGTGGAAAAGTATGTTCATATCTTTAATGTAATTCATAATTTTTAAAGTTCAGGGTGTAACCAGTTGAGAAGAATCCTCGATTAAATAATAAAAGATGAGCTCATATTATCCTGGTACAATTGTTGTTCTTGCTTTGTTCAAGTTTATTAATGAGAAGAATTGCATCAAGTATATATATATATATATATATATATATCTGTTGATCGACAAGCGGAGGTAATGGCAAATGCTATATATGAGCCTTCTGCATTCGTCCTGAGAGTTGATGTGAGTAATATCCAACTAATCATATCAACAGTATCAGTACAAAAAAAAGTATATATCATCATGCAGTCTTGTTTACTTTCTTGATTACCATTTTCATGACATTAAGCAGATCAGATATTGTGATGATATGAATAATTTCGGTTTCCAAAGGAGATAGTAGTGAAATTTCACCTTGAACTGTGTAAATTGTAAATCGTGAACTTGATTGAATAAGTTTTTGTGTTTGTTGTGTAATGCTGATTTTTATTATAACCATAACTCATATGTCATATGCATTGATTAAGATCAGAAAACAATATTTAAAAATCAAAATGGATACACACATTACATTAGTTAGTTATACAACGATAACTTACACTAAACGGACACCATCTCTTAGGTCAACAGCCAAATTTTCAACGTTAAATTGATACTCATCTAGTTGTGTTTGATTCACTTTGACTTCCGCTCCTAAGTAGGATATATGACGAACTAGATTATTCACACCATACAAAAAATACTGTGCAAACTGCATAAGCAGCGATGCAGTCGACTGAAATGAGATGAAGAAAAGAGACAAAGGGATCAATGAGTACTAGCTTCAGAGGGAAAAAAACTATATCCCAAACGCACATATGCACATAAACACTTTGGCATTTGGAAGGATGGATACAGGGTTCAAGTCTCAGTGGGAACATCACTTACTGAGGATCGCAGGTACATCCAGGAGGAAATGCGCATTCTGGATTCCAGTGCCAGTCACCATCCAGCAAATGACATCATGTTAATCCTCAGACATCATTAGAGCGTCTGTACTAGGGAGCTTGAAGTTAAGCTTCATTTAAGCCACTAGCTTGAAGCCCTATGTTCCACTGGGATCGTGAAGGAATAAAAATTTTTTTAAAAAAAACGGGTTTCAGTTAAAGCGACAAGGCACTACTTTTAGGTCCAACAAAAATGGCCATAATTAGGACTCAGAAACTCACTACTAATGATGTATATGTTTATATCTTCGTGTAAAAATTATTTATGTATCAGATGGTTGGAGGCAATCAGCTGTAAGCTTTGGATTTAGATTTTTTCCTTGTTGGCACTGTTACAGTCAGAGAGCTATTCGGTCTGACGATTGGTCTCCTGTGGGACTGTAATGGATATTTTGATTGGACACTAGGGAGTAACCAACGTTATACATCTAGTCTTTAGCGATATTGCTGGCTGGATTTTAGTCAAGGTTGCGATTTGTTACCAAGGTAGTCGATCTGACATTGCGGTATCCTCTCTCAACTGATGCAAGATGATTGGATACACCTTGTTGACGAGTGCCGAAAAGTACGATATCTAGGTCCACGGTTTCCTCTTGATCACCTACGACCATCTAAAATAGATTCAGAATGCATTGTGACAGCACGTTGCCTAGCTGGGTGACCACATTTAGGACTTGACTGGTAGAATTCAGTGAGCGCCAACACCAAACGACTAGACTTATGACACACTGGTTACACCCTAGTTACCAATCAAAATATTTATCTGTATTATTTACCGATAGCATCTAGGCAGAAAAATCACGAAAAACTCTGCAAAAATTCAAAAGACACCTGTACACAAATTTAATTCATATTTGTAGGTAAAAGGACAGATGAGTGACAATAGAGAGAAATAACTTACTTTAATATGAGATTTAACACGAAATAGGCATGGATCATATTTAATCAACATATGACTTTTAAAGTAGTCCATAATCCAAACAAATATAATGAATCTTTTAACGACATGACGGTTGAACAAAACATCACGACTTGGTGCATCTGTAAGGAATAAATAGATTATAATGAATAAATGCAGTATATATATATATAGCTTAATAGTTCACTCGTTTACTGACACAAAGCTGTGTGAATGGCAATAATAGTAGATTACTTTTTTCACATTGATTTCAGAAAAGAATTTGTAAATACACTTACTGGGTTTCGCTGAAGTTTTGTTGTTTTTGACTGAAGCAGCAGTATGAGAGACCTGTTTCGATTTCGTATCCTTTGAATCTGATTTCATTAAAACTGATTTATTTGGAATAAAAGATTCAAACAAATAAGTGTGTATCTTTTTTGGTAAACTAGTGGTATTGTTACTTTTATCGTCTTCCACGTTAGATGTCTCAGTAGTGTCTGTCATAACTGTAGACTGAAGGTTGTTCGACTTCGTCGAAGAATTCGGTTTGCCTGACGAAATACTTGATAATGAATCGACTGTCAGATGAAGCCATATAGGAGCATAGTTACTCAATAAGAGGTCTTGAATCCGACGTTGAGAACCTTGTATTTATCAAAAAAAGGAATACGTGTGTGTGTGTGACAGAAATTAACAATAAAGATTCATTATACGAGAAATAATAATAATAGTGATAAAGACGGTGCTCAGAGTCCGACAAGATGATACTCACTAATTTTGTGCATGAGTTCAGGTAGTTTTCCACAACAGTATTAATGAGTTGGCTTAGCGACACCCCACTTGCCCTACCGATAGGTTTTGGTGTTCTTCACGAAGTAACAAATTCTTTATTAAATAAACTAAGGGGGGGACAATAAATAACAATATGTAGGGTACGAGAGAGTTCACAAATTATAAGAGTGGAGATAATGTTACTAGATGGTCCTAACTTCCTTACTTATTAGGTTAGATGAAATATCTTTCTAGAAATTAACATGATATAAGAAGACCAGGAAAGACATAATCCAAGGTATTTAAAACTTAGTTTCAACTTTAGTTAATTTTGGTCACCTTAGAATTAAAAGCATACATTACTGGAAGTGCACCCCTGAGAACTGAAAACGGTTGCGACGCCAACACCGCACTTCCTCTTAGAACTGAACCGACCTTGTCTAAACAATCTGTAACCATTTAAGACAGACTACATTATCACCATATAGATGATGGAGCCTAGTTTTTCAGACGGGTATCACCCCTGTATTGCGACATGCAATAGAAGACAGGAGAGATTGCAGGTAGTTAATTTTATTAGGCAGGGAGTGGCTGTTTGTACTCATAATCTCAGGAATAGTCGTTTGGTGTGTCAGGATACGTTTTAAAGCACATTGCCACTTAGAATCCTATGTTTTCTTAAGTTGAGTGGAAACTTGCGAATCAGCAGGTTGTATACATTTTTAATATTAGCGGGAGTAAACAAAGCGTGATAAAAGAGCACATTTTAATAGATTATAACTAAGTGAACACGAGAAATTAGACGTAATAGAATGGTGGAGGTTCTGTTTTGGTAGCCCAAGATTTAAGCAGATCGCCGATCAATAGAGAAGAAAAAAAAATTAATTCTTACCTTTATCAACACGAAGTAATATATCTTGAATGGGTATCAACTTTCCAGTGTCTATTTCACGCTCAATGCGCTCTCCAGGGACTGTGAGAGCAGTTGAACTTAGTAATTCAACAGCTTTTTTCACTGTCGAATGATATATAGGTGATCCATATACACAAATCTCTTTAGATCCACTATTTACATGTCCGTTGTAACAGTTGGCTGCGATACACGGGGCGAAAATACCATTTAACCATTGTGTTAAGCCGAAAACACTCATTTCAGACAAAACAGAAGTGACATTCGAGTAGAACAAATTTCCGTCTTGATCTCTTTTATGTGTAGTAGATGTAACAGAATGGGCAGCTAAAAAAAGAAAGATCAAACCGACAATAATGAAATTAATAACCATGAATCGCCGCATTATTCCTACGTTATAAGAAATCCAGAATGTTATTTTTCTTTCCTTTCCTAAATGAAGAACCTGAGTAAAATCAACCATGTGATGGGAAAAAGCATGGAGCATCAATATCAATACTCCAATCTGTTTTAACCTTCAATCAGCAAGTAAAATTAAACTGATTCAACAGATTATTATATTATCGTCCCCTTGGGTTTCGACTGGAACACGGAGCTATAGCAACAGATATACATTTAACTCTGTACTCTGCAGTGTCTTTTTAGCTGACTGACTCCACGACCGCCTATAAGCTTTCATTTTCCTCTTACATAATCTTTCCCATGTCATTCTCAGAGGTCCAACTAATCGTTTTCCAGTTGGGTTTCACTGGAGGGCCTGTGTGGCATGTGATGTCACTCAACGGTCTCCTCACTGCGTGTTCAATTCATTTCCATTTTCCTCTGCTTATGTGGTGGGCAATAAATTCTTGGTTAGTTCACTGCCTGACAGAGTTCCTTATTTCTCATCTTTTCTGACCACCTGATTTTCGGATTTATTAAGTAATTTTAATAGTGTAATGATACGGCTTTATTTCAGACAATATGTGAACACATTTAGTACAAAAATTTTCAGCGTTCCAAAGTATTTCGTCTTCGTACAGGATTTACATGTGTAAAGTAATAATCTGAAGTATATCACGTAACGTAGCTTTGTTGCATGTGAAGAGAGAATCAATTCTGTATGTATTTTCTCCATTTCCTATGGGAATCTCACAGTGTTGAGTTGGAAGCTAATTAAATATGTGCACACGTTCAACTAGTGGGCATTTGATATAAAATTGTACGATTAAAATAATACGAAACGCAGAAGAGTTTAAGCATTTTGATGTATGGAAATTCTGATAGCCCAGGCCGTCAACAAGGCGCCTAGGCGTAAAATTCAAGTACAAGTACGCATCTAGTAAAGTTTATCCAAGTGGTTGATTATTGAACAAATTTATGCTCTTTTACATAGTGGGTCAAGATCATAACTATACCTGAATGATTAGGTTAATGTACCATATCTTCACCTAAACTTGAAATTAAAGCATAGGTGTACTAAAACTGAAGCCATTTAGCCCAGAGATATAGGTAGTACTTTAGACCGATTTAAATCAGCCAAGAAACAATAATCACTCATACTGAATGAGATCAGGTCGGTTGCTAACTCACACTTTCAGCATAGGTGAGAAAATAGTGCAAATATGGTAGTTCCTCCTCTTTCATATTAGTTGTCTTTTGGTATCCAAGTATTATACTGGCACTTTATGATAACAATTTTAACCTCATCAAACTCCAAATCCTTTCATCCATTGTATCGTTGACTACGGTATATTTCTTTAATTTTACTCTAGAAACTACTTCTGAGTAACTATATTAATTGTCACACCCTCCCCCTATTAATCAATAATAGACTACTACAAGTTTTTGGTAAATATAAATACAGTTCTTGAAGATGACTCTGTCGATAAAGAAAATTTTCTTCGCTAAATTGTATTTTTTCTTCTTTATGACTCAATGGCTATTTTCGGTCTTATGATAAAATAAGAAAACATTCTTAAGAGGGTATTTCAAATAATCTAAATGTTATTCACTGTAAACTGATTATTGGATAAGGGATCTTTCATTTTCACTTAGATTTTACATCTCCTAGTATACAACTTAGTTACACGATATCAACTGATATAAATTACAAGAGTTTAATGCTGAATGGTACTTATCAATCGAATTTTGATTGTGGACGGATTCACGTAACACTGTGAATTGGTACGAAACATTAAGGGGTTAATCTCTAGGCTCCAGGTAGATCCATTGTTTACTTATGTGGACTTACCCTCCACCCCAATCATATAGGGAGTCACTAAGAGATTAGTGATTTAGTTTTTACCTTCAACGTTGAAAAATAAAAGTTTAAAATTTGCAAAGAAGATGCGTTTCTTCAAGTGTGCGAAAATAAGCAGTACGCATAAGCGTCCAGTTGATTTACTCCTAACATGATACTTCGTATGCTTGAGTTTGATACCAAATGTACTGGGTTTAGCACTCAAACTAGTTCAACACGGGCAGCCATTCTCTGTAGAAATTTACGTCATGAAAAGACATTTGCAAACACTAGTCGGGGTTTTCGATTTATTGCATTCAAAGTGGAATATACGGCTTCAAGTTTTAGTATTGTTTTTATGGCTTGGAGCTGCAAGCCTTGCACTCAACCTACTATTTTTTCCGCACCTACTACCAGCTGATAAACTAGGCTAGGTTTCGGACTGTATGTGCCAGGAGTTGAGTTTGATTCACTCGTTTGTCTACTATGGAAATACCGACGTACGTCGAGTTTTTGACAAAAAATGTTTTTATGATAATACACATACATAGTGAATTCCACAGAACACAATTTGAACACATAAAATTACCTCCTTTGAGAGCAGGTGAACGCACAAGTTTCGGTGAAACAAAGGCAGTTGCAGTGGAGTTTAAAAAATTAGTATTCATTGTTAAATCCATATCTGAGCACAACCTATTCGAAATAGATGTGGAACGTCTAGGAGAAGTTAGTTCCTTCATTTCATGGAATCGACCAAATACCGGTAAGTCTTTATTAGGAGTAAGCATTGCTGGTTGTGAACACGATCGACGTCGGTTATTCGCAGCGTTCACTTTTCATAAATGATGATAATAGAAAAACAATAACATTTAGAATATTACTACATATTAACACAAAAATAAAACCTCAAATAACATGAAATAAACTCTTGGCATGAAAAAGCATACAAGTGAAATTAATGTGGAGTACTTTCGAGGTCAGGGGAAACTAACAGGTTCAGTGTGAAATTACGTGTAGTAGAAATTCGAATCCATTTTGTAACTGGTGAAGAACCTTCACAATGGTTGCAAAGCAAATAGCAAACTCCTTAGAATTCACACTTACCACAATAAAGCCACGTTATGTAATAACTGAAGTATATGTAGAATGATGGAACATTATAAGTGCTTAACTCCAACACTAACACTTAGGAACCTTATGTCGCGCTAAATATTAAGCGATACAAACGGATGATCTTAAGTTTATGCTATCTATAACTTAAAGGCGGCCTGCTTAAATCTTGGGCTACCAAAATTTCCATCCTACATATTGCATCTATTTCCTCGGATTTATTTTGTTTTAATTATTCAATTATGTATCCAAGTCGCATTACTTACTCTCGCGATTATTTAAAATGTTTTCAACCTGTTGATTTACGAGTATATAATAACGTTAAGATAAAGCATCATGGAGGTTAGCAGAGATCATTAAAGTGTACTCCAATGCATCAGATGACTGTTCCTGTGATTATGAGCACAAATTGCAGGTCATTATCGAACAAGATTAACTACTTGCATTCTCTATTATACTCAAATGTATATTGCAATACTGGTGTAATCACTCTTCAAGAGACTTGGCTCCATGATTCATATGACGATAATTTAGTCTCCTTAAGTGGGTTCACAATCTACAGACAAGACCGATGCAGCTCAAAGAAGAAGAGAGGTGGTGGTGTAGCCACTTTTATTAATTCTCAGTGGTCTACTGCCAACAACGTCTGCTTCAAATTCTCAAATGACAATATTGATTGTATAACTGTAAAATGTCGACCTAAACACTTATCTAAGTATAGCTTCATTTTTGTCACAAATATCTATATCACACCTTGTTGCAGTCCCTCAGAACTATCTATCTTCGCTGATGAATTCAATATTTTTGCTGCTGCTTCGTTTGGTAACTTCCTATCTATAGTGACTGGCGACTTCAACTCCTGTGACTGCAGTTTTATTACATTGCTGGGCCATGAAAATGTTGTTAATTTCCCAACTCGACAAAATACTTCACTTGATTTAGTATTTATAAATGATGCTGGAATATACGAAGCTCGTAAAAGAACCCCACTCTCCAATTCTGATCATTGTATTGTACGAGTTTTACCCAAAATTTACGGAAAGTTACACAGTAAAGCCTTCTCAAACTTGTCTAAGAAAGTTGTTCACAGATGCTACTCAAATGAGAACGTATATCATCTTAGAAACCCCCTCAGTGACACAAGATGGGATCTGTTTAATGATGATTCACTTGATGACAATATCTCTAATATTACATCCTACCTGAAATTCTGTTTTGAAATCTGCTGTCCAAAAGAAACACTATTCGTCAAATTTGACCGTTTCTCCTCACCCCAACTTAAAAAGCTTCGTAGAGAGAAGGAAAAACTGTATAAGATGAAAGATAAAAGTGGTGTAAAAAGAACTACCTTCTTAATTAAGTCTGAAATGCAGAGGTTGTATGTAATATATGACCAGAAATTCATATCCTGCAAAAATGCTTCTAATATATGGAAACTATTTAAGGAAATCACTGGTGGTAAGCAGATAAACAATATTCCACATTCTTTTGATGTATGTACTCTTAACAAATCTTTTATTTACTCTCCCTCAAATGCCATGCTTCCCAGCATCACTTGTGTTAATAATAGCCCATTTCCCGGTTTTAACACAAATGATGTTCAAAAGTGCCTCAAGTTTCTCAACCCTTCCCAGAGCTTAGGTCCCGATTATGTACCTAGTATTATTTTTTTTAATGTTCTGATATTCTGTGTCACCCTCTCACTGATCTGTTTAACAAGTCTTTTTCCAGTAATATTGTGTCTGCCGTTTGGAAGGACATTAAAGTTGTACCCATACCTAAATCTTCTACTGGAGCATGTGTCAAATTTAGACCCATTGCTATTGCCTCTCCTTTTTTGAAAACTATGGAGAAATTACTTTTACTTAGTCTTGTACCTTCGCTTAAATCCTTTAATGACCCTAAACAATTTGCCTATAAGCACAGTAGAAGCACTTTAGATGCAGCTGCCGTCTTATATCATAAGATTGCTTGCAGTCTAGACAAGGGGGCTAAATTTGTTCGTTGTGCCTTCCTAGACTATACATCTGCTTTTGACTCGGTCCCTAGGGACATCTTATTAAATAAACTTGCTGCAAGTCAAACAGAATGTTGGGCTGTTAACTGGTTACATTCCTATTTCTCAGAAAGAAAGCAGTACACCGTGTATAAAGGGAAGTCTTTCACTTCATTGCCTACTGAAGCTGGTGTCCCTCAAGGCGCTGTCCTTTCTCCTTTTCTTTTTTCTTTCTTCTTGCATGACTTGCCTCACTCTGATGAAATAAACTTTGTGAAGTACGCTGATGATTTAACGGTTTCAATGGCTGTTAACTCCCAGCTAGATTGTACCAAAATAAATAGCTTTCTATCGGCAGTCAGCAAATGGTCTGAGTCTAACGGTCTTAAACTGAATCCTTCTAAATGTCAAACTGTTAATTTCAGCTCAAGATGTAAAAGACAGTTAAAAGAAGTCATCGATTCTCATGGCAGTTGTAAGATTGACGACAATGATATAGGAGTCAAATCAGAAATTAAGTATCTTGGACTCATTCTCTCTTCTGATCTCTCCTGGTCTTCCCATGTCTTAGCAATCTCCAGTAAAATATTCCGCCTGACATTTTACATTAAGAAGTTAAGACACTCGGGTATAACTCAACCCCTCCTCTTACAGTTCATAAACTCTTGCATCCTACCTATTCTTCTTTATTGTTCACCCTTATTCTTTCCTGATTTGCTTAAAAAAGACTATGTCACAACTCGTAGAATGCTGAAGACTGTCAGTAGGGTGAGTGGTGTCCCAGTGGACCACATAGTTAACGTCGTTGTCGATAGGCACTTGACTTCGTGCAATAAATTTGCTAGAGGGATTTTGTCTGAATTGGAGCATCCGCTTTACCCTCAGCTTTCACCTTGCATCTCCTCAGGTAGAACAAGAAGTAACTTCAGAAAACTGTATGCTCGCACGTCTAAGTATAGAAATTCTATGATACCATACTTGGCACGTATTTTATGTGATGAAAATAGTGTCAGACAAGAATTAACTAACCTTTTTTCATCTAGTAAATAAATAATTTCCTCCATCCATCCTTATATGTGCGTTGGCGGTATAGTGGTTAGGACGCTCGTCGACCATGCACATGGTCCGGGGTTCGATCCCCGGCCAACGACGCACTCCTTTACCTCGCTAAGCCAGAAATGATGGTAGTAAAGAGGAAAGGTTGGGCATGACGCTAGCAACCCCATCCTGTAAAATGAACACTGCCACAGAAACTTCAAGCAAGTAGCTTGAAGCCCTATGTTCCACTGGGGAACGTGAAGGAAAAAAATTTTATTTATCCATCCTTATATACCTTCAAGTTTTACTTTTATTATTTCTATTATATATTCAATATTTTTAAACATGTTAGGATTTCTATACCACATTGCCAATACTGTGTGACACAAGCCAACGGCAATTTTCACTTATATTCTTATTATTATTACCCTAGCTGTTATCATTATTATTTCCATTTTTTTATATGCTGCATGTTTTTGACGCTACCTCTATTGTAAATGTGGAAAATTTTCTGTGTGATTAATTTTTACTTATAATTTGAGGAAATTAGATGCAATATTGTGATTAATGCTGAAAATTCCATTCTGTATCACAAGTACTGTTTTTGGAATAAAGTAAATCATTGTTATTATCATATTATTATTATTATTATTATTTATGTATTAACTTAGGTGAGCCCGCAATGCTTACGTGTTTTTTTCAAAATTCTAGTGATAACGATAAACTTTGATATGTCCAAACCAAGTTCACTTTTAACAGTTTGAAAAAATTTGGGCATTGGATATATGGTATTCAGCATAATAAAGGTTTTCTTATATTTTCCAATGAATGAATAACTAAGTGATATTGTTTTTACTGACGTTTCGCTATTTAGTGCTAATAGCTGTCAAAGTATTACTAAGCCAGAATTTACAAAATCTCAGCTTGTATATAACAACTTAATCATCGTCCCTCAGTCTGGAGTTATTTTTGAGTTGTCAAATTGACCAATTGGTAAATATAACAAAACTAGGTGTAGATTGTTGGATTTGATAAGTGTGTACAGTTATAAAGGCAGCATGTGTTTACATAATGAAATTGCTTATCACATTCGTGTTGATTTTGTCACTTTATGGGGGAGGGAGGTGTTGTAAACAGGTCAAATTCTCTTTTAGTCCATCACTGATATGAAGTGTTTCTGATATTAGACGTACCTAGCGATTTTTGAAATGCTTTTTCTGGATTATTTCAATATTGTCAAAACCAATTTTGTGGCCTGATTTTATAGCGTGTAGACTTATGGCTGATGATTTTTTAGGCTTTTCTAATTCAACTGGATTTCTCGGTAGTCGAACAGATGTTCTACAGTATTCATTTCTTCTGATTTTAATTTCTCGAGATGTTTGTCCGATGTATATCGCATCACATTCCAAGCAGTTTATTTTATAGACACAATTAGATGAAGAATCTCTAGGGATTCGGTCTTTTATATGGACAAGGTTGTTTCTCAATGTGTCTGATACTTTGAAGGAAAGTCAGTAAAAACAATATCACAGTGTTTTTCATTGACTGAGCAACAGACTTCGTTTAAAAATGGTTAATGGCCTGTTCACTATTTATCTCTCTCTCTATGGTGTGTGCTACTGACAAGATTTGTAAGCAGCAGATACATACGGATATAAATATGTATATGATTTGCGAAGATATCGAATAGCGGAGAGATGGATTTAATGGCGAAGGGAGGAAACGAATGATTCTTGTAAGACAGCATTGGAAGTATGCAAGGAAGACAAAGTAGCACGATACGGAGACATGTACAAGCTGCGATTGTAACATATGGTAGGTGTATTTTGCCTATATATATATATATATAATATATATATATTCATTTGCCAATAAATAACTCCGTTGTCGAATACTCTTTTGTTCTACAGTTACATCTTTATAGATCTGATTAACAAAACAGTTAAGATATCCATTTCAGATGTGTTTATGGAGATTAAAATTTGTTGAAAGACAAAAAATGACTACCAGCCTTGTTTTCTGCAGGATAAAACTTTTAACGACAAACTCATTCATGCTTTTAGATAACTGATACTATTCTTTAAAGTCAATTTATTGACCAATAAGCAGTTGTTTTTGGACGAATATCGACTAGGTCACTCAATACATCAACATTATTACAAATAAAGATGAATGGAATGTAGCTTTGTTGGATGCTTATATAACTGTTACTATAGTAACAAGTGCATTACACATGAGAAATAATGAAGCAAACCATTATAAAAGACAAACCGATCTAGTAATAAAAAAAGAGTTATTCATCAATGATCATAGCACAATAAATCGAATATTTTTAAGGTTGTAAAGTGAAGACACAATGTAAATCATGAAAATTCTGAGAGAAAACCACCATAAAAAAGCTTTAAATCTTCATACCGTTAGAAAAAAACAACTAAAACGCGACTACTTGTCATTTGTAAACACTTACACTGAGCATCATATGTCTTCTCCTGTGGATCAGTAAATGATTCGCTCAAAGTTTGTGGAGGAGGGATTACATTTTCCTGTGATGCCCCAGATATGAAGAAAGCAGTAGAACAACTCAAGTCTATTCCCTCATTTTTATTGGTTTGACGTTCACTAGATGAGCGTGGATAGTGACGAATCTCAGATACAGGTGAGGTAAACTGAAAAATTACAGTAAAGTTTATGTTTTGGGAAAAGTCATAATTTACTTTTCAAAATGTATAATAAAGAAGAAATAAAGAAGTACAGAACTGGTCAGGACATAACTTGCAGCGAAACACTTCCTCCTCTCTCTCTGCTCTCGACATCCCACTCGTGAGCACAATTAAAAATCGGAAAGGATCTCACTTATGTTACTTACAACTGTATATACCAATTCACGCGAATTCGCAGAAGAAATTACATAAGAAAAACAGGAAGAAGAGTTTACACAATATTTTGTGAACATATACCAAAGAACTCTCTACCAAAAGGTATTAGATAGTTTGGATTCGTCAATCGCCAAACACCTGATAGACGTAGGACATAGAATAGACGCATTGGGAGCATTCAAAATAATTAACAGGCAGTCTTTCCCGGTTTTCTGAGGCTATCGCAAAACAACACCAAAGACCTAATTTATGTGTCCAAGAGAAATCCGTCGTTAAACCTTAAAACTCCCCGTAACTTTTTTCCTAACTTATTGCTTATTGTGTCACTTTGTTTTATTCTCTCACTTGGTTTTCATATTGGACTTCAATTTTTGATCGTTTGAGCTTTACTCACTGCATTTTGTTACGTCTTATTACGCAATACCTTGATCTTTCATTTCGCTGCAGTCAGCAGGATTTTCTTTTCAGCATAATATTTACTCTAGTAAGATACACATATTTGGAACACTTCAAAATAACATACACAACTATGTCCTACTTCACTATGACATTACATTGATCATTGCTGGGAGACCGATTCCTTCCTATCAACGAATTAAAGTAAGGCAAGACTTTTTCTTTTATCATAACTCGTATTAAATCTTCAGAGTTTTACGCAGCTGAAGACAACCCACGAAGTAAAAATGAAACTATCTCAGTCTACACAAATGGTTATTCATGCTCTTTCGAAGTTTATAAACGGGATTATACGCATTAATCGAATATAGAAAGTTCAGCATAGAATTCAATAAATAAAAGGACTGTATGTTCCACATACTCCGAAAAGTACATCCACTATACTGTGAATAAAGCAAGAACAACAGTGGTTTATGCAGAATAATATGGTACTACCATTGTTTATTTCGTTGGCTTCTCATCAGCTGCTGCTTACAGCCTAAATAAATTATGAGGTTTACGTACAGAAAAGTTTTAACATACTTGCAAATTTTACATGTTGTCAGTTGACAGAAAGTTCCACAATTAGTGAACAGTGCTCAGAAAATTGTATCTGAGGGAGCAGTTACATTGGAAGGATAGAAAGAAGGGCATATCTACGGTTTTCTGAACATGTACCAAAAAGCTTAAGTCTAAAGACAACAAATGCTTCACACAATGCCATCGCCAGGCATCTCCTCAACACAGGTCATGAGGTGCAAATCGGGAAATCCTTTAAAATTATTAATAGACAAAAGAGCACCATTCTCCTCAAGTTTGCCAAAGCAATTTCTATTAAACGCTTCAAACCAGATTTATGTGTTCACAAAGAAGCAGTCATTAGTCTTTCCTCGCACTGGTAACTGGATGTCTCTATTCTCTCATCTGATTACGTAATCTTCGTCTTTAACCTCACTCTCACTTCCTTTTTATAATCTGTAATTTTGCTTTTCTCTTGTTTCTATGACATGTGAGTTGAACTCAGTACATTGTTACCTAATTTATTAGTTACTCATCATCTTAGTCATCTCTCGTCTTTATTACGTAACTCCTTTACCATTATATGCATACATTTATTTCGACTTGAACTGCCTGTGCAAAAACTATAGAAGCGCAATTTTCTGAGCACTGTTCACTAATTGTGGAACTTTCTGTCAACTGACAACATGTAAAATTTGCAAGTATGTTAAAACTTTTCTGTACGTAAACCTCATAATTTATTTAGGCTGTAAGCAGCAGCTGATGAGAAGCCAACGAAATAAACAATGGTAGTACCATATTATTCTGCACAAACCACTGTTGTTCTAGCTTTATTCAAATTCATCAAGGGGAATAAATGCAAAAAGTGATTTTACAGTATCTTTTTGTTAAAACAGAAATAATGCGAAACGGGATTCAAGTACTGACACAGAGAACGGCACCAGTCACTGAATGTTGGATTATAAGCTAAGCTGCCTTTATTGCGAAACAGTCGTATTGTCACGGGAAACACAAGCTATCAAACAATTTAGAAACAGGTGAAAAAAGTAGATTACTAATTCATTAGTGTGAAATCTGTCTGGAGATCTACAAGACTTAGCTTCAAGAACAAGATTCGGATTTTCAACACTAATAACAAGTTAGCTCTTCCGTATGTTTCAGGAAATTGGCTTGTCAACAAAAGCATTCCCAAAAGTTTAGTATAGACTTTTATTAACAGCTGCCTCCGCTCCATACTGAAGATACGATGACCGGATAGAAAGGGTTAGCAGCTGGGAACTCCATCACTAGACTGACCAACCAAGAACCCATAACCCAACAAATGTGCCGAAGAAAATGGAGATGTATCGGACACACTTTGAGGAGACCGTTAAGTGACATCGTGAATGGGAAACAGCGAGTTGGGCATCTAGGGGGGATATGGATGAAATGAGAGCTTATGGGTAGAAGTGGACCCAGCTAACGAGGACCAGCAGAGAGCATGATGAAATGGATATGTGCTATTGAAGACCTATGTTTCACTAGGCAAATAATAATTCATTATTCTATCTCCATTGGTTGTTCCAATTCAGCTAACAGTGTCTAAGTGTACCTCTGTTAATGCCGTATGTTTGAATTTGCTGAATGAATATATGAACTGACTATATAGTGGATTTACGCACACTTCTAATGCTCCAATACTATTACTAATACTGCCTGTTTGACGGGCTGAATTTCGATTACTGTAATTATACTGTAATTGTATTATTGTAATGCAACACTACTACTCTTACAATCTGTCTTGTTCTTGTGTCATATCCTGTGCAAAAAGGTGTAGTTAGTACTCAATGAGGGAAATACTTTTTAATTCAGTTACAAAATGGTAGAAAAATGAACCGGAAAATGCCTTCATAACTCACATTGGAACGACTTCTGAGGATATTAGTTTTCTCCTTTTTGCTAGTATCTAATCTGGAACAACGTTCAGTTGGCTTAATGAAAGAATTTTCTGTCCAGGTAGGTAAACCTGGCCTTTTAAATGTTGAAAACTGTAGAAATAAAATAAATAAAGCAAAAGAAATATGAATTCGCCTTAAATGTCTTATTATTAATGCTATTGCATCTCATTTGAAAAATCAAGTCTTATAGAAGTATACAAAAAGATTAGTAAATGAAACTTGGGGTAGTTAACACGTGTTTCATAGTTTCTTCTTATACTAAAAATGACAGACTATATGCGAATGACAATGAGCCACAACTATTGTGTGAGGGGCCGGTCATTACCCTGCTGTCCAAACATCAGTAGGTGGAGCAGTGTTCGAACCCCCTGGCTCACTGGTTAGAAGACAAGAGCCTAGATCAATGCACATAGACTTTACCGATGCATAACCCGGCATAATGGCAACAGTACTGTATACCTTTTATTGCTGCACAATTCGGTTTGGAAAAAGACTGACTTGTTATTTACAAAAGGCAAGTGAGATTATACTAGATATATGTGTATTCTGAAAACCCTCCTTACAAAGTCGGTTAATGTGTTAAAAGCGGTCTATTGGCAATAATAAGATTATCTGTAATGATGGGACAACATTCAAAAATACTTTATATGTAGGGTCGATAAATGTAATAATAGTGAGAGAAGAGGAAATAGACAGAAGCATAATAAAGTGACTAAGCCAAGATTATTAAAAGCTTTTGAAGATGAAGAACAGTGAATTTTGTTCGTCACTACTATCATTTTCCTTCCACATTACCCAACGTTTCAGACCACTGCTTTCAATCACCATAATCCAAACAGCCTACACATCTGCATGGATCTTAGAACAACAGTCAGATACTCTTATAAGAATCAGAAATACATACAGATATATGTCAGATATAACAGTGGAAACAAATGTCGTGCATGGATCAGCAATACTTGGGTAACAGAAGACAAATGAAGTGGAATACTTATATTATTAAGCCTTAGTTTCACAGAGAAAATGCCCACATAAAAAAAACAACTATATACAGAGGGGTTATCTTAAAGACAATCGAATGAGCATTGGACTGTGTATAGCCGAACATCAATCCAGACTACCATACTTGGAGAATGCACATTTGACAGAAAAACAAATGTGATGTTACTGTGAACAGTAGGAAGAATGATACCTTCACGAACAATGAAAGTGTCTCACACTTAGAAAATGATGAAGTGTGAATACATTTGCATCACATCAAAAAGGGTGTTTAACCAATAAATCACAGTCTAGTGAATACCTTAATCAGGCAACCTACACCACCTAACGTGATACAAATCAACAGTCAGTGAATTTGTTGGTCGACAGCATGATTTGCTTTCATTGCCCTTAAGTTTTTTCTAATCCAACAGTACTTCATTTAATAGTCAGTCGAGAAATGGCGTGATTCAGCAGGGGTAAAATACCCCAATCACCTGAGTGGACAAAGTATCACAACCTTATCAACTGCCTTACCTTCCCTAACACTTTGAGCCTAATCACACTATTTAATGCGCTTCTCCACCTAAGGTGGGCAAGTAAACACAGACACCTATGGCATAAAATTGATAATAGTTTTTAACAACCTTTTCTTAGCTGTAAAGTAAGAAAAAAGGACATTCTAGGGTTTGATGGGAACATTCGATAAAAAACTAACCAAACGGAAGAGAACGAACTACCAAAACATTTAATGAAGAATCAATTAATTTCTGTACAGCTTTTATTCTTTATTATTGTCACAAAACAACATTCAACAAGACAATCAATCATCCAGCCAAGTGCGAAACTAACTCTTGAGCAGCACCATGAGTTAAAAAAGATGGTATGTCATCTATCAGAATTCGCAGGAAGCTTCTTTCTTTATTTCTTTCTCTCTTTCTCCAACGTTCCCCAACTTCCGTAAATGTTCAGTATAACGCAGTCATCACCCAGTGTATAAGAGAGAATATCTTCAAATTCACAAAAATGACTGATGCATCCAGTTCAGACTTTATTGTTTCCTGAAGTATTACTGAGCATTCACAGACCAACAAACGCACACACACACACACACAAATATACGTAGTTAAAGAACAGATCAGAAAGAGAGAAAAAGCTTCACTTGAAAATAAAAGTTAGCCAAAGAAATACACCTAAATAATATAAAGAAGAAACCATAAAAATACAAAATTATTAATGCATATTACATCAAATGTTGATATTGTGGAAATTTGTAGGAAGATAGAATAGCGATCCAACTGACACTCATCATTTCATTAAAATACACTACAGATTATTCTTTTATATAATGGATAAAAGAAGCTGATATACAGAGATGTGAGATTTTTAAAGAAGAAATGAATAAAATGCCAAGTATGGAATATTATATAATATAGTACCGTTTATTTTATAAATACAAAAATAAAGCAACAACCATCTCTCGATCGCATACTATACAACACAATCAATCAGCAACCAATCACCCAATCACAACAATAAGAATTACACAGTTGACGTTTTCTTTTCAACAATATATAATAGATAATGAATAGCCAATAGGGGATTAGGACGAGCTTTGATTGGTTTGAAATGCCAGTCTAAATCATAACTAAACCAAAAAATAGACATGAAAACAATATAAATATAAAATAATTTCATTATTAAGCGAGAAAAATGAAAAAACAAACAAACATGAAATTAAAGGAAACCCAGAGTATTCAGATTTTGGGGGTGGGGTGGGGTGGCTGAAGCACTGGATACAGCTGTTTCGTCTTAGTTTGATACCCTTCATCAGAGGGGGCCAAAACACCTATCAGGGGTAGAACCAAGGACCTTCAAGTTAATAGACTACTACTCTGTGGACCATTCAGTCACTAGGTTGGATGGAATTCAGTGACACGACAAGTGATTTGTGATAAAGCACTATTGCCAACCCTGTGCCGTTAATGAGCACCAAATTCACTCGAATATATGGTGAACCCCATGGGACACGAGCTCTTATCAAACCTTCGGGTAATTCATCCATCTAGTCAGTAGGCATTATTTTGATTTTGGATTAATTTCACCATCGATTTCGTCAACAATATTGATGACTCTGATAATGTAAGTAAAACTCTTCTAACTTTGTTACTGGTAACAAGATAATCAACTGAACCATAACAGGAGATTTAGGAAATTGTTAAGTTACAAATAAATATGCACAAAAAATGGACTGAAAAATTCTAAGGAAATGCGCATTCTGGACTCCACTGCTAATCAACATCCAGCAAATGACATCATGTTAACCCTCAGACATCATTAAACACCTGTACTAGGGAGCTGACATCTGTGACTTACGTGACTTAAACTAACAGGTGTGGATTTCACTGACTGGTGCCATGTTTTGGTTTGACCGCCGCTAGCTCTTTTCCAACCTGACTCTATGTCAGCTAACATTCCCCGTCAGTCGAGGGAGGCGATGACTAGACATGTATGTGTAACACATGTCCTAACCATCTAAGTCGATGTAATTTCACAGCCTCGTCCAGTGATTTCCTCACCTTACCTAGCACTCGACGCCTAACCTCAATATTGCTCACCTTATTTTACCACTTAACACGGGAGATAGAACGCAGGAACCTATGATCAAAGACAGCTAATCTTTTCATGTCTTCCACTCTCAATGGCAAGGTCTCATCGACAGCGATAAAGGAAGACGGACTGATGAGCAGTACACCCGCCCTTCGGTCGACAGCTAACCGGATATCACGTCTACGCCAGAGACGGCGTAAACTGGCATATGCGAAACTAGCCCTCTGTATCCGTGCTGAGATTTCGCCAGAGGTCAACCCGTTGGCACTGGCTGATGGTACTTCCCAAATAAGGGAAGTGGTCGACGTGCTCTACCACTCCACTCCCTATTTCTAAACTAGGAGTCAGTGTGGTCCAGTCCTGTAACATCACCTTGCATTTAGCGGGAGCTATATATATAATATTAGGATACCACTGATCATGTGGTCATTAGAGTTGACATCATCGAGAAATTAGACCATTTTATCATGAATTACACATCTTGAAAACAATACCTTAACGTAACTGTCGATACAAACCTTACTACTAATTTGAAATCCAATCCTGAATTTTATTTGCAGTAAAAAAATCTATGAAGGTGTGAAGACTGAATCAAAACAAACAAGTCGTTGATAAACTTCACGTCAGAAAAAAACGACTATTCAATGCGTAGTTAGTTAGTGGTTACCCTTAACTAGTATAAGTTTTTGTTTTTGTTCCTTTGCATTTCGAGTGTAACATACGACTTCAAGCTTCCGAGACGTTCCAGTAGTCGTAGGGTTGTTGCTAGCCTCACGCGCAATTTTCCCTCTTTTTCCGGGAATTGGACGCGGACTAGGTGCGTGGTTGGTTGGAGGGCACTCTATCAATGGATAGCCGACGCACTTGTATGAGTACCCTGTAATTTGGTTACAGGATTTCATCATGAGCTGAAATTAGTTAGAGAACCATTGGAAAACCAGCTGGGAGTACTGGACAGCTGTTTCGTCCTAGTTTGGGACTCTTCAGCTCTGCTGATGAAATCCTGTAACCAATCGAATCCCTACAAACCAACACTTGAATACCGTGTAAATATAAGTCAATTCATATAGATGTGTACACAAACACGCAGAGAATTTATCCTCATTGTACAACTTCTATTCATATAAAGAAGATAATAAGAACAAGAGAAAGTAATAATAATAATAAAATAATGCTAACCTGAGATGTGTACGGATTTGATTCACAACAGCACTTGACGATTTGATGCGTAAATCACTAACACTAAGAGAATTAGCAGTATTTCCAGTGGGGTCGAAATTCAAATGGAATTGACAGTGTGGATCAGCTCGGCGATATAAACCTTCATGAATTTCTCGTAATATCGCCAATAGAGAAGAATTAATCAAGAACAAGTCAGCAGGAGCAGGAGTGAACAGAAGAGCGAGAACGCAACACGTTCGACTGAACAGACGTATACTCTAAGTTAAAAAAAAATAAGAAAAAGTGAAAATAACAAATATGAGACCTAAACTGTTAAACTACTAAGCGAAACGGCATGGATAATCCACAGATAACTGTCAAGATCTCTTATATTATTATATTTATATAATATCATTCGTTCCTTGTATTTCGAGAGGCGAACAAACGACTTCAGAGACATACATCCACCCCACTCCCTTTGTAACCATCGTATTCAACTGGTTCCACCACAACTGCTTATTTCTTCTTTACTTAATCTTCATATCACTCTAAGACACATGCACAAACCGTCGCTTCACATTCCGATTCCAATCAACGACCTGCCTGGAGTGTGATATTACTTAACGGCGTCTTCAGCGTGTATCCAATCCACCCACATTTTCCTCTGTATCATTTTTGGGTAATAGGATTATTGGCTAGCTTTCTCTACTGCCAGTATTTGCTACTGTTTGTCCTTTCTGACTGGCCATCCAATATTTAGTATTAAGTGAAGAAAGTCTGCTACAGGATGTTGGAAATGTTGTTCGTGATGTAAGTGCGAAATCTGTGAGCCATATGGAAAGACTGGCTGGGCATCGACTCTATAAATTAGGATCTTGTTTTTTGTCTAAAGTGCTGTAGATGATCCCATTGATTTACCTTCCCGATCCGATGATAACTGGCTTTGGCATTCTCATTTATCTATACTGCCTGGTCAGGAGAATGAAAGAGACGACTTCCTTCAGATTTCTCACATTAAACGTGATTGATGCTTGTTGTTGCTGGTGTTGGTCGGGTGTGTTCATCTATTCTATGATACTGAGTCTCATAAAGTCATAACTTCTTCCCATCGAATCTAAGCCATGATGATGGTGAGACAAATTAGAAGTTGTGAGGCGAAGTAATCTTTATTCGGTAAGAAAAAAAAACTATTCATATACAGGGATTTGACCTTGTTTTGACTTCCAGTTATACCAGTAATATCTAAAATGGTTTATAATATTTAGAGTTTTTAGTTTTGCCAAGTTGATTAGATGGTTGGACAATTGGATTATTATTCAATGATTGTTCTTCTGGGCAAAATCTTCAGCTTTAACATACATTAACTACAATGTTTTTTTTTCAAGGGACTAACATATACATTAGTGCATCGGTGGGACAGCGGTTAGGACACGCTCGCCGACCGTACACATGGTCCGGGGTTCGATCCCCGGCCAACGACGCACTCCTTTACCTCGCTAAGTCAGTAATAAGACTGGTTAAGAGGAAAGGTTTGGCTTGAGGCTAGCAACCCCATCCTGTAAAATAAAAACTGCTACAGAAACTTCAAGTGACTAGCTTGAAGCCCTATGTTCCACTGGGAACGCGAAGGAGTAAAAAAAACACATGTACATAAGTAAGGGCAACTGTTCAATAGTTTATTGTTCAATGAACTTTTTTTGTCGTGATAAATGTAAGCAGAAAATTATATTGGGCAAAAATAAGAAATAGATACTTGAGAAATTATTTATCATACTTTTGTAGCTACTGCTTACAGTTTGCTACAGAAGCGATGGTGATTCACATATTAAAACCTGAACTCTGCATACAAAAGGAATTTGTTCAGTCATTAGATCTACAGTGGACCTGACTTATCTTGTGTGTCGGTAGCACAGAGGTTAGGACTCTCTCCGATCATGCACATGGCACGGGGTTCGATCCCCTGCCGATGCACACCTGATATGTATGGTCCGGTCTGCAAAATTTGGGCTACCGATATCACATGCTGAAAATTCCATTCCTGTACCGAAAAATACGGTGTGGAAACAAGCTGTAATCAAAAAATATAAATATAATATAAATGCGTAATTTTTGTTTCGTCTTTTTTTTAAAAAATTGTTTGTTTCTTAATTTCTTCTCCCACCCCTTATTACCACTGTTGTTAACTTGACTTTTGTTCAATTTCAGCTGATTTCTACTCAACGTCATCAATTAGGTTACGTCATTCAGCTAGCTGATTTAATCTTACTTTAGTCTCTCTCTAACCCATTAACGAAATTTGTTACCTAAAAATTACAATTCTGATGACAAATTTTTGAAACATGCATTTTGTTGCTAAGAGAATTAACTATACATATGCGACTGTAGAGCCTTTTCTTTTACGAAATATCTTACATGGCTTTTTAAGTAAGGAACACAGTGAGCTTGACAAATAAATTCCAGAAATTTAAAGTAATTAGTTCCATCTATGAATTTTAACAAAAAAACAATAAGACGTAATTTTTATACGAAATGTGTAGTGTATTCGCTGCAAGCAATCTAATCGGCCCTCCAAAAACAGGAAGTTTCTACAATTGTAATTATAAAAGTTTGATTTGACAACTTTATGTCGTGACTGCCCAAACCCGTGGGAGTTTCTTTCTTCTTGGAGCACACAAAACAGGAATATTAGTGTTTCGTGGTAGCAGAGCGAAGGGGACAACTATTTGAAGCCGGTCACACACGGTCTGTTTGGAGTGGTTTTGGCATTGCGTTTGTATTATGATCTTACTACTAGCTACGGGCAACCGCAAGGTGAGTCAGGATGAACAATTTTAGGACTCGACCTTTTCTAATCCTTCTCTACAGAGTGGGGAAGCAGCATGGCTGGTTATCCAAGGGAAACAACTTTACTGCTGTCAGATCCCCACTCGTGCACATACTCCCCGATATAGTGTAAACAAATTACATTATGACATAAACTGCTTTTCATCTAACCGCTATTCAAACGGCGGCCTTTTTAGCATGACAGGAACCTGCAGAAGCATTATTTCCAGCTGGTGTACCTCGTTAGGTAATAGAGATATGTAAGCGCCCAACTAGCATATCAAGGTTGAAGCTATCGGTAGGGTCAAAGTCTGACCACTATGCAAAAATCCAGAGCGGTATTTAGTGGAACAAGTTCATTTTCATAGAATGTCATATCTCACTGTGTTTATCACTTTATATCTGTGTGTAGCCACATGTAAATGGGAAGGACCCATCGGTCTGCACAGATCAGGAGTGCAGAACACATTCCTAAGTGGCTGTAAGAACAAATAATTTCTAATCCAACTGAACATGAGAATAAATCCCCAACGTCATCTATGAGAAAGCACATCATTGAGACAAGTACGTGCGTTAACAGAATATCTGAAATGTGCTGGGCTAATATATTACACGTCTCAGATATACATTACGTCAAAATACACTCCCACCATAGAAATCAATTCCTGTTTTTACAACATAAGTGAGTGGTTTGTTCATTTAGAAAAAGCTCTACACTGAATAGTATAACCAAATAATTATAATACAAACAAATAATAGCCTTTTCCATATCAATTGTAGTAGGGAGATTAGTTTTATGAGAAAGTATATTCAACGGTTATAATATACAGATATGGTTCAAAATTATTACGTAATACACAAGGGTAATATATAAAAGATACTAACCACTGTCCCAGGACGAGCTCGCCAAGTCCTCTGAAGTATTCCGACTAAAACTTCAATTAAACACATATTCTGTGACATAGACAAGGAATTTAATTTCTGCTCCGCAGAAACAGGTTGAATAGATGTCCTTTGAAGTGAACATGGGGGAAGTGTCACTTTGATGTCTGATTCAATTGCATTTAGGCCTGGCAGACTTTGATAACGTCGTAACTGGGCGTTTAGAGAATGTACTATTGCTGGAGTCGAGAATTCCTCCTCAACATCATCAGTATTATTATTATTATTATTACTACTACTATTATCTGCATTTTCTTCATTATCACTTGACTTGAATTTAGAAAATAATGGATTCCACCATATATCTGTATTACAGGCTAGATTTGTATGCCGTCCAATATTTAAGAGTGTCCCAGTGATAGATACAAAAATGTCTTCATGTGGTACAGACCGGTTACAAGCCATCATAATTTGAAAGAAACGAATCAGTACACTTGGTGAATTCTCATTGTTTTCATTAGATGATAGACTGTTAGGAGTTGGCAAGCCAACAATCCAATAGCATAGTTCCACTGACAAACCACTAGCCATTTCTAAAGCAAGAAGATAGATGATGAAAAGAAAAGAAATAAGTTTAACACACACATACATACATACATGGACCCAGAGTATCATTGAAAATTTCCCCCAAAAAAGCATTTCTATTGATAAAATGATCACTATTTAGTGGGTGAGAATAAAAGCTATCGCAAGGTATTTTCGTGCATAGTACATAACAAACGCTCCAACAAATATTTCGACTGTGCAGAAAATTTGATATAACAACTTTAAAAAGGCAAACGCATAGCAACATCTCATGTGATTAGTGTTCCTTTAGGCACATAATATTAAACCAACTACCTAAGGAAATTTCAAGTTGTAATTGACCACTTTAATTCTACCTATATAAGTACACTGAGATGAAATCTGGGCAAATTTGGTTTGTAGTAACATATATCCTCACCCTATTTATTAGAATAATACTAATGTAATGTGATGATTTGAACTGATCTGATATCAGTGAAATTTCAACACTAATATCAAGTCAGTCTTTATGTAAGGTACGGAGATTTGGTCCACACGTGGGAACAATCGTTTGTTCGAAAGTGGAATTTACACAAACACAAGGAAGATGTGCATGCCGGTGAGTTGCCTCACAAGATGATTATGCAGGATATATATACATATGAGGGATTGGTGTTGTATCACTCTACTACATGTTCTAGATGTTGGTTCGATGAGAAAAGATTCTTTTCAGTTAAGCATATTAGTTTTTAATAATTGACCCGAACTTAGCCTTATATGCTTAATTGCATGCATTGCATGTATAACGGTGACCTAATTAGACACTAATAATTGAATTTAACAAATACCACGTTATCACTATGATGTCAGATAAACAGATCAATAAATCGGGATCATGCAGTATCAATTCTGACATGAAAAATGATCAAGTGTTAGTTTGCAGAGATTTGATTGATTATAGAAGTGATTAACAGTTGCCATCAGTTAGAGCACCATAGAGAAAACTGGGAACATGTACCAAGGAGCCTCCGGTTAAACGGACCGAATCGTTTCAGCTCTTCAATCGCCAAACACCTGATTGACACAGGACACGGAGTAGATGTGCTGGAATCATTCAAAGTAATTAACAGACAAAGTACCTCAAGTCTTTTCTGCTCACTGCATTACATCATCGACTTCTCATCTGACATCATGTGCACCGAAATTGTAAAATTTTGATCTTCTCTTATCTAATTACGTAACTATTGCTAATTTTCTTTTGTTACCACCCCAACAACACAACAGTTAGTAATTTTTTTCAAGAAACTTCTCTCTACCAAGATATATATATATATATCGTAACACTTTAGACACCCTGTAAGTCTTAACGCCTTATTTTACTATGACGCTCTAACAGTATGCTTGCTAATGGACAAAGGTTTGTTAAAATTGTACAATTTTTTAATTGTTATTAAAAAATTCAGATTGTATGCAACTGATGAGAACCAACGAAATAAAATGGATCCAGATTATTCTGCACCAATGTTTCTTCTTTCTCTGTTCAAAACTGGGAGTACTGGACAGCTGTCTTGTCCTAGTTTGGAACACTTCATGAGTATGCACACAGTGGGGTTCTAGGCGAGTTCGCAGACCGACAATTCAGCCACTAGGACCCAACCCAATGGTCCATGAATTCCAACTTCTCCCAATTCGTGGCAAATTTAGGACAACCGCCAGGCGGATAACTGTCCTCTTACCTGACCTGATAGATCACGCTTGTTACAACTTCTCACCAGAACTCCAGGTTGTTTCCTGTATTCAGCCAGTCGCAAGCGACTGTTGGTTTGCACAGATTTGATTGGTTACAGAATTGATCAAGAGTTGACAAGAGGGCAGTTTACCCGCCTGTAGCATTGGCCAGCAGTTGCGCTAAATTTGCCACGAATTAGCAGAAGTTGGAATCCATGGACAATTGGGTTGGGTCCCAGTGGACGAATGGTCTGTGAGCTCGTTTCGTAACCGTGAGGTCATTCGTTCGAATCCTGGCGAGTGCGCACTGCTAAAGAGTCCCAGACAGGGACGAAATTACATGTGTTCAATAGCAAGGTGTTACATTTTAGTTGATGAAAAGAACTAAGACAGTATCTTGAAGTCAGTTGGTCCTGATATCATATCAAAAAGTTCTCATTTAACTTAACTTGTAACCCCTCCGCTTTAGCAAATAAAAGAACAAGAAATAAAGAAACGGCTATAAATCAAATATTAGATTTTTCTAAAACAGATAATACGAATAAGCATTGCAGATTGTCTATCTGGTGAAGAGAAAAAGGATGAAATTTATTACAAAGGCTATAGGTATAACTTACGCAAAAATTTGATTGCATCGATTATCTGATTTATTGACGTAGATTGAGAGAGTTGTTTCAATGCATTTCGAGCTTTTGCAGCCAATGTCAAATTTGGATGAATACGTGCACGTTGTGTTGCTTTATTCAAGCGTGAACGTATAGCTAGTAAAGATGTCGCCTCAGATGATGAAAGTGATAATAAACAGGCTTTCTGTTTTTGAGGTTTAGATTTAATATCACCAGTTTTTGGAGCAGATTTTAACTTGAGTGGAATACTGGCGGTAAAATTGCCTTTTCGATTAATTGTCTGATGTGATAATACTTTTGTTGTGTTGGTGGAAATTTCCGACGGTTGTGTCAAAGTCAATAGATGTTTACGAAGTCGAAAACCTCTCCATGCGGCTTGAATTCGTAGAGCAGAAAGACGTTGTCTATTGAATAATCGTGAAAGATAACAGGCACGCCACCAGCTTTGAATTTTAACAGATGCATTGTGATGCGTTAGTACCAGTGAAACAATCTACAAGGAGAAGATAAAAGTGATCATAATGAATGGTACTGCTGGTGAAAAACTAATTAGTGACAAACTAGAAAAATACTCATTTTGATCATCAATCAAGGAAATTCATATCTTAATTCTGGCATAAAATCAATTTGGGGCGATGAAGATGAGAAATATACTCTATAATTAACAAAAAGTTTGCTGTGATTGACCAAAATATAATTGTATGAAACAATATTAACTGTAAAACATCAGATGAATTTTACTTTAAAAAGCCTACGAGATGAAGTTGAGAACTACAATGGTCCTTAAAAGAATGCAACACACCCTAATTAATCATGCTTACTCCGAATATTTGCTGATGATTCAATGGTCGAATGTTCGCTGACTACGCAGAGGGTCAGCATTCAATTAGCGGTTGACACACCGGTAAACCTCATCGATGGTAAACCAAGAGTGACTTATTGACTGATTTTCAACGTAGAACTTTGTACAGAAGTGCAACAGTTCAAGTCGTCACACTCAATGTAACATACAACAGTAGACAAAAGGAGAAAAAGGCAGAAATGCTAGGGAGAAAGAATAATAACATGGAAAAACATCACGATTTAGTGGATATGCGGGACCACAGAACCAATGTATCTGAGCGAAAGACGACGATTTCGAGCCACACCACCAACAGTCTCCAGCCAACCATTGGTTTGTAGAATCACGAGGAACCCAATCAACCAGGCGGCCGACATCTCCCTATGTGGCTGGCTCAAACCAACAGTCAAAGAATTCTTGGACTGGTGCAAGGATTCGGTTTGACCACTCCGAATTCCTTTCCAACCTAATACTATGTCGGCTAACACTGCACATCAAGGAAGGCGATACGTGTCCTAGCCATCTCGCATTACAGACTCGTAAAGGATCGAATTGCATGTCACACATTCGAAGATTCCTGTTCAAATTGCTGTTCCCTGGAAGCCAATCAATTCCTAAACCGATAAGGTTAGTTAGGGTCAACTCCACGAAAGGCTACTGAGACTTATTACGCCTACACACTGAGAAAGATACCAAAGATTGATTGAGGAGGCAAACATTTATTGCTGTATGGGAAGGGCAAGTGGAATAGAAATTACAGCTAATTACACAGTTATATTTCCACATGACCACTCAATTACTACTTTCAAATATAACAAACCATGTTCTGACTGGACAACATGCACCAATAGCAATTCAGTGACGTGATCCTTAATGAATATTAGAGTTAAATGTCTGATTTACAGGTCATGTGGGAAACACTGACTCGTGATGTATCGTCTCCTGTCTCGGAACACCTAGGTTCTTGACCTCATTCCAACATGTTAAGGAAAATATTTTAAATTATCAGTAAAATAACAACCGGAAGAGCTATAAACAGACCAGTACACAACGAGATTTCCCAGTCCGCACATATACATGTATGTTTCATAAAATAGAAAATCAAGAAAAGTCGGACGTATCACCGAAAAGACTGAATCATAGCCAATATAAGTATTACTCTACTTCCCTCTTTGATTAAATATTACAAAAAGTGAATATGTTTAAACCTGTCTCTAACATTTTACACTTGATAGGTGCAAAATATACTGGAAATCTTTGAGGTCAATAATTCAGTGGCTTGAACTATTACTAATTCACCATTTTAGTAAACCTGACTGACTGTCAACATGAAACTCTGCAACACTTTAAGTTGCCACACTTCATTTAACACACAAAGGGTGATAAAAGAAAAGAATTCAAACTAGTAACAATGAGCAGAAATGTACAGGTGAAAGAACAGTAACATGGAAATATATACATGACAGTCTAATGGATCTGGTAGCCTCCAAAGAGTAAATGCATTTGCATCACTAAGATCCATTTTGACCAACAGTCTTTAGAGCCATTGGTCTTTAGATTCTGGTGGACCCCCCTTAGTCTATAACTACTTATGGGGCTGGATCAAACCAACTGTTAAAGACTTCATTGACTGATGAGAGGTTTTGGTTTGACGACCTTCAACTCTTTTCAAACACACCCTTATGTCAGCTAACACTGTTAGTCAAAGAAGAAGACAGTAGCTTGGCATGCATAACGTGTGTCTTAACCATCTCAACCGATGTCTATCCGCAGTTTTATTGATTGATCTTCCTTCATTATCTAGCACTCAACATAGGAGATAGAACGTTTGAAGGAATTGGATAGCAGATGAGGAGTTTCCTCTTAAAAGTAAGTGTGGAAATTTAAAAAGAGGAAAATTGTACAAATATATATACATATACATATATATAACAACCATGTTATGTATTATGGTTGTAGGTATTTCTATTTTCACATCAAAAGAAAATATTTACCTCTTGAAATTGTGTAATGATTTTACGATGGCGATATGAACGCCAACACTTTTGTATTTGTAGTGCTGAACTATGCCACAAATTGATTTCACGACAGACTAAATATCTACGGAAGTGGGATTGAATAACTATAGCTGCTGAATTTCGTCTAGATTGTATTTCTGCAAGACGTTTACGTGCCATATATCCTCGTGCATACCGTTGGACAGAGATGCATGTCTATTTAAAGAAAAAAGAATCAATGCTAGGTTGCAAGTTTAATACGTACAAAACAGGAGAAAATAAGTCAGAAATATGTGGCAAGATAAAGAACACAAAACAATCAGTCAAATATGCTATGGTGAGTGTAGAAAAAGAGCTGTCAACTCTTGGGTTAGAATATTAGGAACTGTTTTACAGTACCACTTATTGTACACTATATGTAGCCAATAAATTATGAAAATAGTAACCATGGCGATTTTAGATCTTCGCCAAATACCATCTGAACTGGACAACGACGATGAGTGGTATTTCAACTGAGGAAATTAAGCTATTCAGAATATTAAAGAGATGTATTGTGATTCAATGGTAGAATACTCACTCACTCTTCATGGATTGCTCCGGGTTCAGTCCTCGACCGAAGCACTCCTACACCTGGCCTAGATTCTAGAACATAGGCATTCTTACCGGCGTCCAATAATCATTATATTTCAGGATTTCATCATGAGCTGACATTAGTTAGAGAACCATTGGAAAACTTGCAGGGAGTACTGGACAGCTTTTTCGTCAGCCCAGTTTGGGACTCTTCAGCAGTACGAACCCACCGGGATTCGAACCCAGGACCTTCCGGTTACAAGGCGAGCTAGTTCGTAGACCATTAAGCCACTGGGACACGATCCAATGGCCAGTGCATGAATGCTAACTTCTGCCAATTCACGACATAGCGCGACCGCTAGCCAATGTCTTCGGCGAGTATTTGTCCTCACACCCGACCAGCTGCACCCTACTGGTCACGACTTCCCACTGGAACCCAGGTAACTACCTACCTGAATAGGGTCAGTCGTCAGTGAGCATCTCATTGGTATTCAAGTGTTGGTTTGTAGGGATTTGATTGGTTTCAGGATTTCATCATAAGCTGACATTAGTTAGAGAACCATTGGAAAACCTGGGAGTACTGGACCCGGTGGGTGCGTACCGATGAAGAGTCCCAAACTAGGACGAAACAGCTGTCAAGTACTCCCAGGTTTTCCAATGGTTCTCTAACTAATGTCAGCTCATGATAAAATCCTGAAACCAATCAAATCCCTACAAACCAACACTTGAATCATTATATTTCTTGACCTAGAGGCGGAATTCGATTCTGTCGACCGAGAGGTACTCTGGCTATGCCTGGTTGTAAATGGAATGCCGAGAAAATACATTGCACTAAACAAGGTACTCACTGTACTCGAACTCATGCAGCCAGGTGAGGGCTTACGACGAGTTGTCATCTGAAGTGGTGACGACTAGTGGTGTCCATTAGGGATGCCCTGCCCACTCTCCCCATTTCTGTTTAATTTCATCATAAATGCATTACTAATTTTCTTAACCCTAACTGGCCTCAGCGACTCAAAAACTGACTTGTTATCAGGGAACAATCTCGTTGACTTAGAATATATGATATAGTCCCCCTAGGTGAAGACACTGAGAAAATGCAGAGTCTTCTGAACACCTTGAGCTGCAACCTACGGATGCTTAGTATGCGAATCGCTCCCGCCAAATGTAAGATGATGTTACAGGACTGGACTACACTGACTGCTAGTTTAGAATTAGAGAGTGAAGTGGTAGAGCATGTTAACTGCTTCACTTATTTGAGAAGTTGTATCAGCCAGTGCCAGTGGGTTGATCGCTAATGAAATCTCATCACAGATACAGAGGGTTCGTTTCGCATACGCCAGTTCACGCCGTCTTTGGCTTAGTATACGTGATATCTGGCTGTCGACCAAAGGGTGTATGTATTGCTCAGCAGTCCACTACATTCTCCTTTATGACTGTGAGACCTGGCCATTGAAGGTGGAAGACATGAAAATCATGAGTACCTATTCTTGGTCATAGGTGCCTGTGTTCTATCTTCCGTGCGAAGTGGTATAATAAGGTGAGCAATATTGAGGGCAGGCGTCTGTCGAGTTGTAGGTAAGGAGGGGAAATCAATCAACGAGGTTATGAAGTTACATAGACTGAGATGGTTAGGACCTGTGTTACGCATACATGTCTAGTCATCGGCTTCCTCGACGGCAATGTTAGCGGATATAGGGTCAGGCTGGAAAAAAGCTAGAGGGGGTCAACGAAAACATGGCACCAGTCAATGAAATCTACAACAGTTAGTTTAAGCCACGTAGGAAGGTGTAGACTTCCTGATTGGAGTCCTCGGGGCGGTAGAAACTAATGAAGGCTAGAAACAATTGGTGATATGGCTCAGAATCGTTCTCAATGGCTAACGCAGATGCATCCACTCCTTGTGACTTATGATTTCCAATGAAACTGTTTTGCTCTTCGTTATTACTATTCCTGTCTCACACCTCTGCTTACTGTCTCTATTATGCATTTCTTCTCTTGCTTTGTGTGCTACAAGCAGGGAGTGTGGCGACTTGAACTGCCGCACATCGGTGCAAAGTTCTATGTCGAAAACAGACAGAAACCTGGCCTAGTTAACTCCCTTGGAGGCTAAGGGTGAGGTTAGCAAACCCATTCCATACGAATGCACCACCGCTAATGAGACTTTAAAACCGGAAGCTATATGTTCCACTCAGAAGGCAGGAAACACTTGTCAGTCTCTTATTCCACCATGCTGTTCTACTGATCTGTTTCTATTTCTGGTAAGTATATCACTACTATCAGCCTTACGTGTTCTGTTCTTACCTTCTTCATGCTTGACAGGAGGACACCAAAACATCTTGAATGCCATCTACCAACAATTTACACTTATGAAATTCTAAACCCACTTATTTTCATTGTGTCAGTAATTATTACGTGATTTCTTTTTATGTGTACGAATCACTTGTGAGTAATTGTGTCAGTTATATTACACAGTCAGTAATAGACTGCTATGCGTTTTAGTAAATACAAGTAGAACTGTGCAACCCTTTGAGGATGCTCTACACTATCCTTAATTTTCTGCATAGGGAGTAGTTTAATGTTCATCAATAAATGCATAAAAATTCCACTTTTTGGATAAGGAAATTACCGATTTCAATGACAGAAAACGTTGTCGATAATAAAAACAGCGCCAAGTCTTCTGGATGTGAATTGCTGCACTATGCCAACACAAAATTAGTCTTCTAACCAAATAACCTCGGAAATGTGATTGAAATACTATAGCTGCTGAAGTCATTTTTCTACGCATTTCTAAAGCGTATTTGCGAGCAAAATAACCGCGTACATATCGCTGAACTGTTAGACATGCCTAAGTGATTTGAAAGCAAAAATAACAGCGATGTAGATTGCAGAGATATATGAAGTGTGATATATATGTATGAAAGAAACCGAAAGAATATGCTTAAGGTAGTAGGCTAGAAAACTTCCTATGTGAACAAATCAACGAAGTTGATTTATTTCGACAAAAGTAAAGGGAATTTAAGCCTCATTAAATTTTCTCTTGAACTTCTGCTGGAAACTTCATATGCAATGCCTACATTCCAGAAATTATTTTATAAACATTATGGTGAGAGCTGGCTGCTAGCCAAAATTCGTAGATAGTAATTTACGTCAATGTTTGTGTCCCCAATATTGGTCATGAGAAAAATAAGAACAAAGACTGACTCAACAACCAATCACAGCAGACTTTGCGTAGGTGGATACAATTTACAGATAGATAATCTGAACTTCAAGAAACAGCTGCAAAGAGACGAAAGATTAACTCTCAGAGAGAAACAACCAATCTGAAGACTGTGTTTGTTTCCTTAAAATAATCTATAATAATGTACATGGAAATCTATAAATATCTGTTGATTTCGTAAATAGACAATCTGTTGCATGGCTCTAGTCTTCTGTTGCTACAACTTTACCCCATAACTACCTGATACGACAAAGGGTGGGTAGGCTCCAGTCCTCGCCAAAAAATGCTCTCATGTGACCATGCATTCATAACCTCTGAATGAAAGGTAAATCCTATTCACTGCCTTCAACATTTGCGGGTGTTACTAACGCAGAAGTGAAAGGGAGAATGTGAACATCTCATGCTTGCAATCAGACTGGTAGATATGCTGGTTCACCTAGAAGAGCTAGAAAACACTCATTTTAAACTCCTGATAAACATGGGCTCCATAATCCGAAAGGATTGAATGATGTGTGAACCTGTTTCGGTCATCGCAAACCATGGGAACAGAGCTCCTGACGTTACTGTATTGTTATGTGGATAAGGATTTAAGTCAGTAGCTTGGTGGACGGTGGTCCACTAAGACAATCACATGCTGAGGTCCTAGCAGTAACTCAGTTCTTGAACAAATTAATGCTATGCGTCCATCGGTGCCTCACAATGCAGCAAGTCAGTGTTTTTAACAATAAGAAATTCACAAACATCATCATTCAATAATATTTTCAAAATCGTATTACGCAGAGGGGTTCCAATTCACAGTTTCATGAGATGTTGAAACATAATTAACCATGTAACTAAAAAGTATTGTTCTCTACGGCCATACGCAGAAATCACTTGTAGAGCATACAGTGAAAAAAGTTAGCCAATCAGATTTCCCTAGGACAACTTGAAGACTCTTAACGGTTCCATTCCACAAAGTCCATCTAGGAGGAACTCCATAACACTCTCTTCTTATTTAATTGAATGATGATATGCATAAAGAATGATACCACAACCTTAGCATTGTCCTAAAACACTTCCACCCACCTCTCTCAGTTGGAGATATACTCGACGAGCATGATAACAACGCCAAGCACTCTGAATCTGGATAGCTGATTTGTGCCAATTACATACATCACGTTGGACAATAAATCTTCGGAAATACGACTGTATTACTATGGCGGCTGCATTCCTCTTCGCTTGTAACTGTGCAACATATCTACGAGCCAAGAAACCTCGTGAGTAGGCTTGGACTATGATAAAGAACTAGATTGCAGAGAAGAAACAAAAATAAGAACAAAATATTGACACAAGTACAGCTTACATATGGGCTTTACCATTACAGGTGGTGAAAGATTACAGTCGTGTTAAAAAAAAGTTATATCAACTATGATTAAATCGATAACTACATGTGAGCCTATTGATAGATCATGGAAATCCCAGCATAAAATAAGTCATGATGAAACAACAACCTTAGCTGATTTGAACACGTTTATAGTACGCCAGAATAGTGACTTTCATTATGAATACTACTCATTAGCCTTGGGAATATTCTGACTGGATGAGTCTAAATATAGAACTCTGCTAAAAAGTGTAGTAGATCAAATTGTAGTTTCAATGCTCAATTACTTAATACTGCATTACTCTCCATGCATTGGTGTTTAGAATCCTGAGGGCCTCCACTGAGGCAGTCTAGATCTCGCTAAATAGCTGGCTAAAAACAACTGTCAAAGATTTCATTGATCGATGACAGGTTTTGGTTTTGACCAAGGGAAAGTCTTTTTTAACCAAACACTCTACTCCCAGCCTCAATATTACTCACCATATTGTGATGCTTAAAACAGGAGATAGAAGGCGAACATATGCGATCAAAGACAGCTAGCCTTTTCATATTTTTCAAATTCAACGGTCACATCTTTTATCTTTTAAGGGAGGCAGAGTGAACTGCTGAGCACTACACACGTTCTTTGATCAACAACCAGATATCAACTTGGGACTATTAGAGAGGAGCAAAGAAGAGCTGATTGATAACATAAGCTGAATGATAACTGCGTTGTGTTTTGATATGTCTGTTGTTTCGAGTGGTCATGTGATCATTCAACTGAAGGTAGCTGAAGTTACTCCTGTGGATTTTAAGTCCTTATAGTGTTACGTTATTGTCACATGACCTACAATTACTAATGATTATACTAAATGGAGTTTGGGTTATGCGTGAAATAGATTAATAGTAGGAACACAAAACAATAACAACACACAGCATATTACTTTTAAATTACAAGGAAACAAATACTGTTGAAATGATTCAAATGAACTGTCGTCAAGATTTGACAGAATAGTTCTAAAATATTTGGCACCGAGTGAGGAGTGTAGACATTTGTAAAAAATTATATTTGTAAAATCTCAGCGAGATTGAAATGAGTAATTCCAACGTTTCCTGTTTTCGGCAATCTGACTCGAACTTCTTCAGGGAAATTAATCGACATTAACATAACACAGGTATATATATAAAAGGATAAATCTCTTGTTTTTAAAACCTTTGTCCAATAATGAGTCATAAAACAAGTATCAACAAGCATAATAAACAAAATTGTATGAGCTGTGATCAAAATTTGACCTCGGACTTACAACTATTGGTCTACCTTTGTTAAACACTTTGATACCTGTTTTATGAGTCATGATTGGACAAAATTTTTAAAAACAAGAGATTTATCCTTTTATATATAAGCCTCTGTTATGTTAATTTCAATTAATTTCCCTGAAGAAGTTCGGACCAGATTGCCGAACGAAACTTTGGAATCACTCATTTCAATCTCGCTGACATTTTACAAATATAATTTTTTTTACTGTTGAAATGATTGAAAACACTAAGAATAAAGTTAATAATAACGTTCAAGAAAAAGAAGAATGTAAAGTGAATTACCGTTCTTATTGATGTGTAACTTCGTTGTACCACATATCCACGCCAGGTAGACTGAATTAAGGTAGCTGATTTATGTAAAAGCTTAATATAACATTGTGCCAAGTATCGACGAACATAAGACTGTATTACAGTTGCAGCAGTATTTCTAGCCAATCGAATCTGTGCAACATATTTACGCGCAAGATATCCACGTGCATAAGCTTGAATCTTAATGCATGCCTGAAAAATAAAGAACATTTCCCACAGATTGTTTGAATAGATAAAGACTGTACAATACGTGGAATGATGAAACACTTTTCATAATCTAACAACAGAATACGTTACAGTTATCAATCTAGCCTTGGGTAACCCCACAAGTGATGTCGATAGTCACGAATAGTCACTCAAACGACCGTAAGATCTCGGATCATTCGTAGAATTTTAACGTCGAAAGTTACCTAGTATTTATATAATACAATATTTATATAGTATTTACATAAAACCATGCTATCAAAACGATACTAATGGCGTATCATATCACACCCAAAGGAAATCACCTCTTTCATCTACCTATGCAGCATCGGTTCAACTACTGCCGGCACAGATGAGGATAACAAAGCCAGCAGGGATTAAAAAAGCAAGACGTCTATTGCACTCAGCATAAGAAAAAAGACTAATTTTTAACACTAATGTCAATTCAGTGCTTTTATATGGTTCAGACACCTGGAACACGAACCGCCTAAAGCACTTCCAATAGGCTACTGTAAAATTCCACCGACAGCTGCTTTCGCTTCATCCTGAAGATCGGGTGGCCGGCCAGAAAGGACTAATCTAGAAACAAGGAAATCTTTCAAGTAATAAACCAACCAACCAACCAACCAACCAACCAAGAACCTACTGACCAAAAAATATTCCGGAAGAAATGGAGATGCATCGGATACACGCGTTGGTTGTTGAGTTGGGCACCACATACCAGATACACTGTAGAGTAGAACCTTCAATGGGAAATGACGAGTTGGTCATTCAATGGTGAAGTGTAGGAGATCGCGTAAAGAAGGAATGAAATCTTATAGGCAATTGTGGAGACAGCTAACGAAAACAGTAGAGAGCAGGATGAAATGGAGATGTGCAGAAGAAGACCTATGTTCCAGTCGGCGGAACCCAACGGAATAATAATATCACATCACGTGAAATGAGCACATTGAAGCATCACAACGTGCCATCCATGATGAGACTGTCTGGAGCGATCTAGACATAGAAGACTGCTACTAATGTAACGGTTGATAACTGAAAGTATAGTTAAAATCTGAATTTCGTAAACTAGACTAGCAATTCACTAGCCCCTGATTTGAATACTCTACCGAAGGCCCATATCTTCGTTTCATCATCAATCATTGCTTAATGTATGATGCGTTATTATTACTGGGATGACATTTGTACAGTATGCATCTTATCAGCATGAGGAAAATTTTTGTATGACATGCATCAGTTCATAAAGAGGCTAGAAAAGTTGATGTATTATTACAGTGAACAATACAATTATGATGCAACAGTACTGGCGCTTTAAGTGGAACATGTGTAGAGGTGATTATAGTTAAGACTATATTGTTCACATCAAAACCTAAATAAATATAAAAACACATGCTGATGAGCTGAATTCGAATAGTGTGAACACAAAACACGTTTCTTGTCTTGGAAATCAATAATAACCATTGGGATATATATATATATAAAAGAGACTATTTCAAAAAAATAATAATAAATGCAGATAGATTTGAGTTAACTTACTCTAGTCATTCTTCTCTGCATCCTCCATTCTCTGAAAAAAAGACAGTTCAAACAAAATGAGATCAAAATAGGCCGTTTTGAGGAATAAAATAATAGACGGAAATGATAATATTAAACATTGTCGAATCTTTTTACAATTAATCCAACAGGTTGCAGACCTTTATCAACTACTGTCTTCGCTGGATCTATACTGAATATCAAATGGCCGGGCCGGGAACAATCACCAACAAGAAACTATGGGAACAAACAAACCAATCGCCCAACAAATATGTAGGAGAAAGTGGAGGTGGGTTGGACACTTGCTGAGGAGACCACTGGGTGACATCGCGCGCACGTCAGGCCATTGCTCGAGTGGAACCCGAAAGGGAAGCGGCGAGTGGGACGTTAGTGCAAGGGTGACATGGAGGAGATCGTGTGAAGAGGAGTTGAGACAGTATGGACTAACATGGATGCAGGTGAAAACTATAGTAGAAGACAGAAGCATGTGGAGAAGTGCACTTGAAGCCCTATGTTCCACTAGGAACCCAAGGGAACAATAATAATAATAATCAAGTTAAGCATAAACTAAAACAACTGATTCACAAAGGAACTCAAGCTCCAGTGGTACTTTGATTCTGTTCGATTTCCTAATCTCTTTCGATTTCGGGTCATATTCCTCACCAACAAAAAAGTTAATTGATGTATTTGCGCTAACATGAGAAAAAAACACAACACAAGCAGTAATTCTCTCTGGATGGTGACAGCCAATATTCGAATCCGGGAGGTGCATTTCCTGTCAGTTTGATGTGCTTGCCTTCCTAATAACTAATGGTTTCTCCAGTCGAACTTAAATCCATCTTCTCAAAAGCAAAAATGTTATCTCACTAGACTACTAGGGTATTGGTTTGAGCATTCGAAATCAAGTCAACAAGATTCAGTGTTTAGCCCAGACAATCGAATGGTATAATTTGTCCTCATACAAAAAGTATGGCACATAACGTGGTAGACTAAAAGTCTGTTCCAGTTATCGTGTTCTAACAACCTAACAACAATAGATTTCCTTTTATAAACCACTTTGGAAGATATCAGTGCGACAGTAGGACGAAAAGAAGAAATTTGTCTAACTATCATGACGATTTCAACATCACACTGAAACCAGTAAATGCACTATGCAAATTTTACACGAGATTATTATGAAGATATGGAGAAAGAGAATGACAGAATCATCACAGCGAAGGATACGTCACGTCAAGCTAAGTTTACAAGTTTTCACTTTTATTATCCTCAAAAGGATTGTGTCAAGAAAGAGAAGGATAATGGTATCTTCCATATTAGTTTGTTTATTAGATGTATTACACATTGAAACATTATTATTTAATGGATGACGCTTGGAAAGAAATCAAAATAAGTAGAAGTGTCATTTAAACCCACAAACTCAATTAGAAACACGCCTTGTCGGTTAAAGGATCCTGTAGAACCAATAAAACAAAACAATTTAGTTTATTTCATACCCTGCTTACAATGATTGTCAGGTCTAATACATAGGTCAAACTAGTAGAACAGATGCAGTCAGACTAGCCGAGTATAAAAACCTAGCAAAATCTAGATTAGTTGACCAGAATAAGATAAGAAATCTAGAGAATAGTTCAGCCATGGCACTACATGCAATTGCACACAACTGTACAACAGGATGGGATAGGATGACAGTTTTAAAATCTAATGGCACAGGGTGAAGGGAGAGATTGATAACGGGAGCTTTGTTTATCGAATCAACTGCAAACACGTGTAATAGGAATGATTCAAGACCTGTCCCAGATATCTGGAAAATTCTACTACCTCTACGACAAATAAGAGAGAACAAAGAAAACTATAAAATCCAGGTTTGGAAGTCGTGTAACTTTAAGTGATATGATTATGAATAATTAATTGTGTTCGAAACGTCATCCAGTAAATAATACTGTGTGACATATTTAATAAACCAACTAATATGGAATTTTCAATAGTTGGTTTGTAAAGATTAGATTTGTTTCTACCGGATTGATCACGGACTGATAACAGTTAGGGAATCATTGAAAACCAAGGAGTACTGGACGGCTGTTTCATCCTAGTTTGGGAATCATCGACAGTACGCACCCACTGTCAGGGTTCGAACCTAGGACCCTCCCGATTAGAAGGCAAGGTCGCATATTATTCAGTCACTGGGACCCGATTCAATGAACCCATGAATTCTAACTTCTATCAATTCATGATTTAGCGCGACTGGCACCAACCAATGCCATTAGTGGGAAATCCACCCTCACGTTTGACTGGTTGAACCTCACTGGTCACGACTTCTCATTAGAACTCCAGGAAACTCCATACTGTAGCAAGTGATATGCAATTACTTACTACCACACAGTGTCCAAGTTTTACGCATATATTGATAATGGCGTCTGTTAGCACGATTGTGAGCTAAATCTGATTAAGCAGCTAAGTCAAACAATCGCTTGGATCATAAAATAGAGTTATGAAGCACCAACAGAACTATCATTGATCACACAATTATATTCCAGCTACCTCTTCATGATTAATAGCAAGTGAATAGTAAACAACTGATAAGTCACTCGAAAGCTGCTCACTGTTTACAGATAACATCACTTACTGCTGAATGATGACCTTCATTATATCCGCGCATACTACTAAACAATTTCGATTATACGTTGTGCTGAATGACTAAATAGCGCAGAACTTTGGACAAAAGTGCATTAGTTCAAGCTGCACTACTTTAAGAAGGGCTACATTAAAATGGAGAAAATAAATGCAACCAAACCACGAAGGACGACAACGTGTCGAGGAGAAAAAGAATAAGTGGGGATTAGTTAGCATTTTCAGAATCTGGAGGATGACAACCAAAGGATACATCTACGAGATTGACGACGGATATCAGGATATCGGGGAATCTCCAACGATTGGTTCCAGGACTCTCTTTACACTGTTCAAAATAATAATTAACGAAATAATAGAATTTTGTAGCTCAACTGGATGATTTCGATGTGGCTATGTTCTCTGAGCTAGGAGACAATTATGACGTTCATTGATAATTCAAACAAGTTCACTTCATATTGAAGCTGGAGCTGGAGATACTGTTTAGAAGGACATTAGAAGCTACACAATTACATCACCCAGCTAAGGGAACGCAGCCAAATCAAGATAATAACTAACGTCCTCATGAATAGATTTTGTGTTTCCGGTTAACCACCTATCTAAACCCTTTTCCAAGTTTATAGACACTGTTCGCCAAGACAGGCGTTAGCACACTTAAACAGTTGGTTAGATATAAGAAATCACTACTGAACTGCGGAAATAATCCGACTAACAGACGGATTGAATAAAAAATAGATTTTTCCATGTTGCTTTCCAATCTTACAATAATCTAATTCAGAGCGCAGGTGCAGCTATTACAAAAAAGACAATTAAGATTTATCAAAACAGTTAACTTTTTACAGAATTGGTACAGTGGGACAATATCAGAGTAAAAAGAATTAACAATGAATTATCTTAAACAACACATTGCAAACATACCTTCCATAAGGTACCAATTTAAAATTTGAGAATTTCAGATGATCTTGAAAACGACGCCATGCATTTTGAATAATGCATGCAGCATTATCACGAATAAGTAGATGTAGCTTTTGTTTCTCTTCAGGACCAACGACTAATCTATTCACAAGATACGCTAAAGTGGTCAATACCAATCCTGGTGGTAGAATACTATCTGCACTGGTCAATAATGGAGTAGGATTTGTTGCGTAATTGGTTAAAAGAAGTGGTACATCACCTAATACTGCAAGCTAGAGGTAAAGAAGAAACAACAGTTTGATATTAATCTAGTACACCAAAACATTGTAGTAGATATGCATATACATCTATGTGTTAAGTACTAGCCGCGCTTTAACAAGAACAAAATGATTCACAACTCAATCAATTGAGTTATGTGCCTTCTGAAAGGCGTACAATCACCCACGACTGAAACAGTGTTACCTAAATCATAGTTTACCATGATTTGCAGAATGTCTTGTTTTATTCCTTTTGCGTTCAAATGGAACACGTGGCTTCAACTTCGAGTTATGAAGTTCCAATAGCGGTGGTATTGTTTTTCCTTAAGGGGAAGGGTAGCTAGCCCTACACCCAGCTTCCTTTCCCTACCAGTTGCGCGAGGTAAATGATTGCTTCGTCTGGGAATCGGACCCGGACAACGTGAGTGGTTGGCGAGCATTCTGCAATCAAATCACCGACCAGTGCCACGTTTTTTTGCCTCCGAACCCAGAAGTGATCAGAGTTTAACAAATCAAACTAGTTAATTCATGAGCAGAGTTGTGTATTATCTGGTTGAATATCTTACTGAGTTTTCATACCCATAATTTTTCATTATGAAATTATAAAGTTTCCACATATATATAAACGATTGATATTATTGAAATATGTATTTCTTATAACACCAAGAGAAATTGGCAAAATTTCCACAGATAGATTGGGCAAGTATGATGCTTAAAATCTTAAAATCCGCGGCACAGATAAGAATGTCAAAGTCAGGCAGGATTGGAAAAGCATTACAGAACCTCGTGTATTCGAAATCAGTCAGCACTTTAAACAAGATTCAGATTTTTAACACTAGTCTCAGCTCAATGCTTCTGCATAGTTCACAGATATAGCACGCTACCCAGAGGATTTCCAGCAGGTTGATACGAACTTTTATCAACGACTACCTTAGCGCCATGTTGAAGGCTAGATGGACAGCTGAAAGGATAGCTGACGAGGAACCCTAGCAATCAACTTACTAAGAAGCTGTTGACCAACACATATGCCACAGAAAATGGAGATGAATTGGGCACACGCTGAAGAGACAGTCGAATGACATCACACGCTGGGCCACTGCTCGAGTGGAACCCGGATACGAAACGACGAGTGGGGCGTTTGGGGGTGACATGGAGGAGATCAGAGATTATGAGCAGTTAAGGGACTATTTAAAGAGGACCTCAGGAAGGGAACAGAGTGAAATGGCGATGTGCTGATGAAGCCATGTGTTCCACTCGGAACTCTAGGGGATAATAATAATAATAATATAAATAATATTCTTAAAATCCCAGATTACATTCTTGTTGAAAACACTCTCAAGTCGTTTCAACTTCTAGTCAACCTCCAAATAAATGTTCACTTGGGCTATGAAAGAGTGATATTCTAAGACCTTTTTCACAATATATATATATATATATATATATATAGCACTAAAAGACTCTGATCTGAAATCAAAATCAGTGGGTTAATTTTTATAACTTATTGATAATCAATGGGAGACATTTGAAGGACAACAATTAGTGAAACTCAACGAAAAAAATATTCTAACATACTTTTCTTTGAAACAATGATAAATTAAACAAATTATTCCGTATAAGTATAGAATTTGGAATGGGGATGGACGAATTGGCCGACTGTGTTGTAAACTGACGAATTAAACCTTGAGGTAGGATAGTTGGTAAGTAATGATGCAGTAGATAGCATAATGCTCTCCCATCAGCAAACGATTCATCCAAACTGGTAATCTAGAAAATTGAATGTGGTAAAAATTAAAACAATGATCAGTTGTAGACATGCCATATGAAATAATAATTAGAAATGAACTGATCATCAATATAAGAAACAGTCACATGATAGTGATAAAGCCAGTAAGATCTGGTCTAAACAGACCATAAGGGTAGCATTAAAGAATCCTTTTCTATCGTCTGTCGGGTGCCAAATGCCGCTATAGATACTGAATACCTCAAAAGGGGAAAAATTATTGCAATTCGTTTGAAGCAACCGGAACACTGAGTACGAAAAGAAACATGTTCAGTCACTATTGCTACACTGGCCTGCTGCGAAAGATATACATCCTTAAATTCCATATTATTTTCCCTAATTTATCTGATGTTGAGTCCAGTGTCACATTTATGCATAGTGCTAGTTACGGATGCTTTAGATCTATAACCTACGGAACTTAGTTAATCATTCAATAACAATAATTCTTTTATTGTAATGGATAAATAATTGTAGAACTTGATGAAGAAGTTATCGAAAAGAATATTCTACGTTCACTAATCTCTGCCTTTTGCAATTAATGAGTATCTTTAATCGCTTTTTCATTTATTGCTATACCAGGGTGTTTGTGAAACAATTAAGACTGAAACGCTAACAGCGAAAGAATGATGGCTTTACACACTAAGTGAAGTATACTCACAATTATTACCACAAATTTAAATACTCTAAAATACAGAGTCATTGTAGAGCTCAAATGTACAGGATGCTTCATAATATAAGTAAATGTATCGAACTAAAAACATGAGCAACTGTGCAAAGCAGAATTTTAGATCGACGTGTGTGTATAAAAGTTAGCCTTTTCTCTGGAAAAGAGAATTTGACAAACCAGTCGACAGATGTAGCTATCTACTCCTAAGAGTGTTGATTAAAAAAATGTTGACTAGGTGTGTTATATGTTTGATTAGCCAAGTAACACAACAATATTGCACATTGTGATACACTTTTCTGTATTACTGAGTAAGAGTGAGTCAACTGGAAGCCCTGAATCAAGGTTCTATATTCATTGGAAGCCTATTTGTAAAGACGAGAACATTCATATTCCCCCCCCCCAACCATGCAATTTGAACAATCCGTGCAGAAGTTAGTGACTTCACCACCAGGCTATTTAGACAGAGACTGATGCTGTGTAGTTTCATTTCACTAATCACAACCTGGAGGTGTTTACATGATATCTACAAAGTAACTGTTAATTTAATTTTTCAACATTTGTACAAGTGACGGCTATCTTGTCTTATTTCAATGAAAGACTCCGTAAGCACGTACATCTCTAACACACACAATTTGCAGAAAAAAGAAATTATACTGGATTGAAATATAATAGACAATACATTCATCAAGTACACAATGAAAATATGGTTAGGTTCAATCAGATATTCATAGAGGGACAGTCAACAAATCAAGTACAGTTGTGACTCAGTGGTCTAAGCGCTCGACTTCCAATCAGCAGGTCATAAGTTCGAAACGTACTCTACCTACCGAGGTTTGAGAAGTCAGGTGGCACCACTTGCCTTCATGTGATAGGTGTGGCTCATTTTCAAACGAATAGAACTGCAAGTAGTTCTTGAGTAACAGCGTTTAGCTAGCAAACCATTGAAGTCAAACAATAATCATGATTCTCAAGTATTGGTCTGTAGGGATTTGACTGGTTAAAGGATTTCATCATGAGCTGACGTTAGTTAGAGAACCATTGGAAAACTTGCAGGGAGTACTGGACAGCTGTTTCGTCAGCTCAGTTTGGGATTCTTCATCAGCACGCACCAACCAACAGGGTTCAAACCTACGACTTTCTGGTTACAAGGCGAGCTAGTTCGTAGACCATTAAGCCACTGGGACAGGATCCAATGGCCAGTGCATGAATGCTAACTTCTGTCAATTCACGACATAGCGCGACCACTAGCCAATGTCTTCGGCGAGTATTTGTCCTCACATCCGACCTGCTGCACCCTACAGGTCACGACTTCCCACAAGAACCCCAGATAGCTACCTACCTGAATAGGGCCAGTCACCAGTGAGCATCTCATCGATATTCAAGTATTGGTTTTCCAATGGTTTTCTAACCAATGTCAGCTCATGATGAAATCCTATAACCAGTCATGATTCTGTCATACACGAATTCGGCAGATACCCTTCCTTTTCTCAGCTCCAACTGTCTATGTCGATTTACATGAAGCTGCCAAAGGCAGATGCACTGGAAGAACAGAGAGAAGGGTCTGTCATAGATTTTCTGAACACATACACAACAGTTTGCGATTAAGAGGATGTAAATCCTTGAGCAGTGCAACCACGAGACATCTGATTGACACAAGACATCAACCAGACATCTTGAATTCCTTTAAAATAATAAACAAACAAATGATTTCAAGTCTCTTGAAGCTCGCTGAAGACATCGCTCTCAAATGGTTTAAACCTGACTTATGTATTTCTACCTTGGTAACTCATCACTTAACCTTAAAAGACTGCATCACCCCTTATTGTATGTTAATGTTGGTTTCTTTTCACTCTTACCTGGTTACACGATCACTTATTAGACTTCATATGTCTGATACTGAATAAAATGAGCATACCTTACAACAGTTTATTATGTCCCAGTTGTTTACCAACAATTATTTACTGCCTGAAGTAGTCTTGTGATTTTTGTATCTAAACTTCTTGTGGCTACCCTCACTCCCTCCCCCACTTTGTCTTCCTCGAAAAACTTCGACCACATTACATACTCAAACACAACCGTATTTCCCAACATACAGACTAGACATTTTGATTCACCTCTGTATCATGGTCATTCTGAATGATTGCTCCACTCTATTTTTGATGATCTAAAGTATGTTAGTATTGTAATGAAACTATTATCTTTGATTATTCAGGTTGTATGCAGTGAAAACATACCAACGAAATGAAAATGGATCATTCTTATCCTGCTCCCCATGTCTTCTTGTTACTTTGTTCAAAATCCTGATTCTACTATAGCATGAAAGATGACAAGGTATATATCACGGAAACAAATCTGTAACTAGTACATGGTACTGTGGGTAAGACAATAATTCACGTGAAAATGCGGCTATTTGCATTGAATTTTAGGACTTTAAAATTAGGAGTCTAAGATTCTGATAAGACCCAGCATAAAATAGTATATTATCCTTCCTCACGAATCATGTGACTTATCTTATGATCGAGTTACTATGTGAATGTATCATTTCTCACGCATATTGTGATTTAGTGTGTGATTGATTCATCGTCTTTTGTCTCACCTTGGTCTTTGTAGGATAGCCAACCAATGAGAATAGCCATTGCTAGCCAAAAAGAACAATCCATTCTCATCCGAAATGCACACAAAACCTCTAAATCCGGCTCACAACCCCTGAGAATGGATTGTTCTTTTTGGCTAGCAATGGCTATTCTCATTGGTTGGCTATCCTACAAAGACCAAGGTGAGACAAAAGACGATGAATCAATCACACACTAAATCACAATATGCGTGAGAAATTATACATTCACATAGTAACTCGATCATAAGATAAGTCACATGATTCGTGAGAAAGGATAATATACTATTTTATGCTGGGTCTTATCAGAATTTAGACTCCTAATTTTAAAGTCCTAAAATTCAATGCAAATAGCCGCATTTTCACGTGAATTACTGTCTTACCCACAGTACCATGTACTAGTTACAGATTTGTTTCCGTGATATATACCTTGTCATCTTTCATGCTATAGTAGAATCAGGATTTTGAACAAAGTAACAAGAAGACATGGGGAGCAGGATAAGAATGATCCATTTTCATTTCGTTGGTATGCTTTCACTGCATACAACCTGAATGAGCCGACTTTATTATGGTAAAGAAAATGTGTAAATGTCATGTTTTCTTCCCTAAATTGTACGGTACAGTGTTTTACAATCAGAGGTCGGCTTTTGTTTTATGATATTTGCGTGGCTCAATGAATCGGAAGGTATAACGGACAAATAGACGTATTAGCGTACCAGTCGAGTTCATTACCGTTATAGTAAAATTAACCGGCGTACACATAACACAATGTGGCGATGGATCTATTCAGTTCACTTCAGTCATAACAGATACAAACTTCACTAAACCTATTTTATTTTGGAGAACTACATAGTATGATGATATTAAACAACAACTAACTACCCAATAACTGAATGGTATGTTGATATAAGTATAAAACTTGGGCACTGTGGTAGAGTATAAATCCATTATAGATAAGATTTTATTTTGATAAAGTCTCATAGTGTTATACAGTAATATTAATTGATGACGTTTCGAGCACAAACTACTGCTAATAACCATATTTCTGAATGTAAATTATCCCACATTGATTTTTATTCATATATTTAAGCAATTCCACTCACATGTAGTAAATAAATGAAGTAAAAAGTTGTGTGGGTGATTTGATGTGATTATTATGAGCAACAGTTTGCGCTCGAAACGTCATCAGTTAACATTACTGTACAACACTGTGTGATTTATCAAAATAAAATCTTCTCTATAATGGAGTTATACTCCATCACAGTGCCGAAATTCTAAACTCATATGACGAATTTCATAGATTTCAAATTGTATGACGAAATGACTTCAGTTAGAGAACCGTATAACACTAGGGGATAATGCACAGCTCCTTCCATCCTCTTCAGTGGCATGCACCTATCCCTCACTGGGGATCAAACCCAAGTCTATAGGTTAAGAGGTAAATCTGTTGACTGCTCCAGAGCAGAGTCTAATGGTCCGTGAAAGCTTTCTTTCCGCTAACTCGCAACGTGTCTGTCTGTCTGTTTTCGACATAGAACTTTGCACAAATGTGCGGAAGTTCAAGTCGCCACACACCGTGTAGCACGCGAAGTAAGAGAAGAAAGTACAAGAAAAGCATAACAGAAACAGTCAGCAGAGGTGTGAGACAAAGGAGGAGTAATAACGAACAACAACACAGTTTCATTGGAGATCATAAGTCACAAGGAGTGGATGCATCTGCGCTGGCCACTGAGAACGATTTTGAGCCATGTCACCAATTGTTTCCAACCATAGATTTTTACCGTCCCGAGGACCCCAGCCTGGAAGTCTACACCTTCCTACGTGGCTTAGACCAACTGTTGTGGATTTCATTGACTGATGCCAAGTTTTTGTTTGACCGCCGTTAGCTTTTTTCCAGCCTGACCCTATATCCGCTAACATTGCTCGTCGAGGGAGGCGATGACTTGGCATACGTAACACATGTCCTAACCATCTCAGTCTTTGTAACTTCACAACTTCGTCGACTGATTTCCCTCTGTTTACCTAGAACTCTACGCCTAACCTCAATGTTGCTTATCTCATTATGCCACTTTACATGGGGAATAGAGCGCAGGCACCTATGATCAAAGACAGCTAATCTTTTCATGTCTTCCACTCTCAATGGCCAGGTCTCACAGTCATAAAGGAGGACGGAGCGGACTGATGAGCAGTACACTCGCTTTTTGGTCGATAGTCCAACATCTCGTCTACGCCAGAGTCGGCGTAAACTAACAAATGCGAAACGAGCCCTTTGTATTCGTGCTGAGATTTCGTCAGAGATCAGCCCGTTGGCGTTGGCTGATGGTACTTCCCAAATAAGTGAAGCGGTCAACGTGCTCTACCACTTCACTTCCTATTTTTAAACTAGGCGTCGATGTAGTCCAGTCCTGTAACATCATCTTGCATTTGGCGGGAGCGAATCGCATGCCAAACATTCGTAGATTGCGGCTCAAGGTGTTTAGAAGACTCTGCATTTCGTCAGCGTCTTCGCCTAGAAGGACTATATCGTCTGCATATTCCAAGTCAACGAGATTATTCCCCGGTAGCAAGTCAATCCCTGTGTCTCTGAAATCACTTAGGGTTAAGTCCATTAACACATCTATGATGAAGTTGAATAGAAAAGGGGATAATGGGCATCCTTGACGGACGGCTCGCAACGTGTAGAATATCTATTAGTCAAAGTCATCAGTAAGTATTTGTCCTCACACTCCTACTGGTCATGACTTTACATTAGAACTCCAGGAAATAGTTGTAACAATTAAAAAGGCAATCAAATGACGAAAGACTTACTGTTACATCATATAGCTGGCAAACTAAATAAGCCCAATAGAGTAATTTGAAATGGGCAGCATCACATTTATCTTCATCTGGACTATTTGCAACAGTGCTCGGTTTAAAGTTATTCACTTCATCAACATTTTTGCCAAGAGAGTTGACTTTAACTTCAAGAAGTTGAATTTCATTTTCAAGAGCAGAATGATCAAGTAGGGCGAGGACTTGATAACGCAGCAATATACACCAAAGTAAGGTCAGTGTTTTTTCCCGATGTCCATCAACAATATCCCGAGGATCAATTAGACTTCCTATACACATATTTTTCAGAATAAACGTTAAAATATAATTTTAAAAGGTGTCTTCAACACCAAATAAATAAGCATATTGCATGTATTTGTTTAATTGCACTGTCAGTGAGCCAAAGAAAATGGTTCATATGATTACCATTCAACTAATGAATTATCGGAGAAGTAAGTGGATTGAAGCTAATCAATAGAGCATACAATAGGAACTGTACAGATGTTGGCTTAATGGTTTAAGCCCTCAGCTTTCAGCCATTGGGTTTCACGTCCGAGCCACATACCACTTCAGCCTGAGCAATTGTGTAGTATTATCAACCGTCACAAAACGTCAAAGATCTGTACCGAGAACTGAGTCCAAGCAGACATATCATTTTTCATAACTGATCACCTTTTATCCAAGAAGTCAACCCACACAGACCAAATACTCAACTAAAACAATGATAATTCAACAGTACACAAAGGAAACTGTGTACAAACACTGTTCAAAAACGAAAAAAAACACTGCAGTCCTCCAGTCCTGAGAAGAGAAGAGAAACACCTATTAATTGTCTTCAAGTAAAATCGATACCCTTACAATTCGATAAAAAAGTGTCTAAACTAGAATCAAATCACCGGCAACAAACGATCCTCAGAAATCACAAGGAAATTCATCCCACTATATATATAAATAAATAACCGCTAGAATACCAAGACCATTTGGAATATATATCGCACACAAACTAACACAATCGCTTTAATCAATAATAGTGCAGACTAAAACAACTAATAGCACCCTCTACAAAGAAAACTGAATCAATTTTGAAAAGCGCTGTATTTACTAAAGGAGGAACACAGTTCAGGAATATAAGCTACCCGTCAAAGGATACTTCATGTGTCCCTTCATATATATTCATGTGGATAACTATGGACACAGTTTGACTCGGAAAATGTAGAAATTTTAGACGATAGGAACATCGAAAATGCAAGGGAATTCATACAAGCCTGACATTCAGACGAATCAGGGATCAACAGACACATTAGTATTATCAACTAATCAATACATAATCACACGATAAAAAAGACCGAATTCCAAGTCAATAAAACAACCAACATTGGTGCAAATTAAAGACCAGTTGCAATCAAGATCGTCAAGAAAGACAATTGTATTATTTATGAAGAATTCAAATGCGTCCATTTTATACTAGCGCTAAACAAAAGGACAATGAAGGCTTTGTGATTAAACCACCCAGCTCAGATAGCACAATCACATCTGAGACCAGTATTTATAGCTAGTAATATACCTAAAACTCTTCACCAACAGATGTCAGTATTTAACAATGAGAACATCATGTTAGTCAACTGATCTGGTAGATCAGGAAAGCAAAGACCGAAGGTAAGACATTACTCATTTCACTTTACTTCTGTGAAATAATATAAGGCGCTGTTGAACAAGGTGAAATCTACAGGACTTCAAATAACAAATTAAATTGGACAAATCCATTAAAAAGTCAAGAAAAAAATTTCAGTTTTAAATAAAAAGTAACCCCAACTCACCGTCAACCATTGAAATCTCACCATACTGTTGAAAAGCTTTAAGAGCAAGTCCAACATTGTGTATTTTCTGAAGACGACTTATAACAGGGAATCGAACCATTGACATAAGACTACCAGGTTCAACAACGATAGTAGGTTGCTTTTGAGTAGACATAGCAGGTGATAGTGTAGGAATCAACAGTTCTGCAAGCTTTCTACAGAAGTAATAAATTGCAAAATCTAAGTGAGAATCACAATAGTACTAATAACTGACTGAGTTTTAACATAGAACCTTGTACAAAAGTACACCAGTTCATATTGCCCCACTTTATATAGCACACACAAAGATAGACAAAAAGAAGAGAAAAAAATATTCAAGACAACTATAATGAACAGAAATATACTGGAGAGAGAATAGTAACATGGAAGTACATGAGGGTTTAATGGATCTGGGAGATTCTAGAGAGTGAATACATCTACGCCATTGAGGAAGATTTAGAGCCATTTTACCAACAGTCTCCTGTCACTAGTTTTTCGTGTCTCAAGGACCCCGACCACATGATAGTCTACACCTCCCCTCGTAGTTAGCTTAAACTAACAGTTAAAGGCCTAACGGATTGATACCAGGTTTCGGTCTGACCACCCGTAACTTTTTTCCAGTCCAATCTTATATCATCTAACATTGCGTGATGAAGAGAGCAATGCCCTGGTATGTGTGCCAAGTGTCTTCAGTATATCAGTGTATATAGCTCCACAACCACATCGAGTGACTTATCCTCTTTGCGTAACACTCTACACCTAACCTCAATATTAATCACCACATTATAACACTTAACACGGATGACAGAAGCTAAATACCTATGTTTGAAGACAAACAGTTTCTTCAGGTTCTCCACTTTAAGTGACTATGTCTCAGAGGCATAGCTAAACGCATATTTGAGTTCGACAGCTGTGCTCACCCTGGAGAAGCCTGGAAGAATATCCAGGCAGCCATAGATACAGCTGTAAAAGCTGTGAATAAGCTAAACCCAAAGGTGAGTAAAAACCACTGGATCTCCACCGCCTCATCCGATCTGATAGATGCTAGAAGACTTATTCCGGCGAGCTCCGAATTCAATGAGGAGCGAAAGCTGCACAAAAGGAAACTTACGAAAAGTCTCCGCAAGGACCGTGAACAGTGGTGGGTGACAAAGGCGAAAGAGATGGAAAAAGCATCGGCGATAGGCAACACTAGGAAACTCTTTAGACTCATCACAGAATCGGGCGGGAAAAGGCAATTCATAAGTGAGACTATTTCTGAGAAAAATGGCTCCTTAATTAGCTCTCAGGATAGACGCCTTGAACGCTGGAAAGAACACTTTGAGGAACAATTTAACTTGCCTACAGCCACACTGAACCTCCCCGCCATCCACCACGTACCCGAATGGGATATAGACACTGGTCCGCCGTCTGTAGGTGAGGTTACAAAAGCTATCAGTAATTTGAAACGAGGCAAAGCGGCAGGACCCGACGGAATTATTCCGGAGGTGTTTAAATATGGGGGTGACATACTAGTTTGTAGATTAACTGAGGTACTAGGCAAAGTCTGGGAATCAGAGACAGTGCCATCAGACTGGGGTAAGTCACTCATTATACCGATATTCAAGAAGGGAAACAAGTCCTCGTGTGATAATCATAGGGGGATCAGCCTAACGAACATAGTCTCTAAAATCCTAGGCTCAGTAATCATGCATAGACTAAGCAGAACTCGGGAGGAACAGACAAGGGAAAATCAAGCAGGCTTTAGACCAGGTAGAGGGTGCATAGATCATATCTTCACTCTTCGACAGATTCTAGAACATAGACACACTTTTCGGCGTCCAACAATTGTCATATTTCTTGACTTGAAGGCGGCCTTCGACTCCGTGGATCGAAAGGTACTATGGCAATGTCTGACTGTGAAGGGAGTGCCAAGAAAGTACATTGCACTAATCAAGGCACTCTATTCAAACTCACGTAGTCGTGTAAGGGCTTATGGGGAATTGTCATCTGAATTGGTAACAACCAGTGGTGTCCGACAGGGATGTCCACTTTCCCCATTTCTGTTTAACTTCATCATAGATATGCTGATGGAAGTATCCTTAACTGAACGTAATGACTTAGGAATCGACCTGTTACCAGGGAATAGTCTTATGGACTTAGAATATGCAGATGACATAGTCCTGTTAGGGGAGGATGCTGACAAAATGCAGAGTCTTCTGAACACCTTGAGCAGCAATCTTCGTATGTTTGGCATGCGATTCGCCCCTGCAAAATGTAAGATGCTGCTACAGGACTGGACGACGTCAACCCCTAACTTAGTGATAGGGAGTGAAGTGATAGAACATGTTGACCACTTCACCTACTTGGGAAGTTGTATTAGCACCAACGGACTGATTGGCGATGAAATCTCAGCACGGATCCGAAAAGCTCGAGCTGCTTTCGCTGACTTACACCATCTCTGGAGTAGGCGTGACATCCGGTTATCAACCAAGGGACGTGTGTACTGCTCATCAGTTCGCTCTGTCCTTGTCTATGGCTCTGAAACATGGCCAATACGCGTTGAAGACATGAAAAGGTTGACTGCTTTCGATCATAGATGTCTGCGATCTCTGTCTCACGTTAGGTGGTTTCACAAGATAAGTAATGTTGACGTTAGGCGTAGAGTGTTGGGCAAAGAGGGAAAATCAATCGACGAGGCTATAAAGTTACATAGACTGAGATGGCTAGGTCACGTGCTGCGCATGCCTAACCACCGCCTCCCCCGACGGGCATTGCTAGCTGATATAGGTGCAGGTTGGAAAAGAGTAAGTGGTGGCCAAACAAAAACATGGCCTCATCAATCCATGAAATCCTTGACAGTTAAACTGAGTCAGGTAGGGAGATGCAGACTCCCGGGTTGGGGCCCTCGGGACTCTATGAATCAATGGCTGGAGACAATAGGTGACATGGCTCAAAATCGTTGTCAATGGCCAGCGCAGATGTATTCAGTCTCTGTAATCTTTCATATTCCTTTTTACCATTACCCATTCTGTTTCACTCTTACACTTGTGAAACTCTATTGATTCTCTTCACTCATCTTCTTGTCTACCTTTGTGTGCTATTTGGAACGTGGCAACTTGAACTGCTGCACTTCGGTGCCAAGTTCTATGTTGAATCCAGACAGACAGACAGAGGCATTAAGAAGGATAGAGCAAAAAGGTGCAAAAATGGATTAGTGAGAACATTATTTGATCGTGTGAGGAAACTGCGTTTAGAAGAAAAGATTGAGGAAGAACTATCCATTGTGGAGAAGTGCCTACGCGACAACGGTTACCCACAAAAGTTCATAGACAAGACGTCATGTTGAAAAAGTGAAAAGCAGCACAGCAGATAAAAAGCCTATCTTTCTGCAGCTTGCATTCAAAGGTGATGATACTGCCAGTAGAATAAGATGTAGACTGAACATTGGCCTAAAAAGAACATATCCAGCCGCAAAGCTTGTATAGGTTTATCAAACAACTAGTTGTTTGAGAACAATCAAAAGTGAACAAATTCCCACCTCATGTTACCTCCAACTGTATCTACCAATTTACATGCACGTGCCAAAGCACATGCATTGGAAGAACAGAGAGAAGGGTTAGTTTCCGCATTTATGAACACATACCAAAGAACTTGAGACTGAAAGGTCCACGAGCATGCATTAAACAGTGCTATTGCTCGTCATCTTTTGGATACTGGTCATATTGTAGACAACCTGAAGTCGTTCAAAATAATCAACAAGCAAAAGAAACCTAGCTGGCTACGCTTTGCTGAAGCAATTGCCATCAAACGACTTAAACCAAATCTATGTACGCAGAAAGAGACAGTGATGAATCTTGCACTGCCCTGGAGATGACAGAAAATATACAACTTTCAGGAGTCACCTTTTTCATGTTTAGAAAACTCTACTCTCTCATCTAAACATGACTCACCCTGCCTTGTTTCTTTTCTTTCGTTTTTTCCATTGGCTATCATATCAACAGTATCAGTACAAAAAAAAGTATATATCATCATGCAGTCTTGTTTACTTTCTTGATTACCATTTTCATGACATTAAGCAGATCAGATATTGTGATGATACGAATAATTTCGGTTTCCAAAGGAGATAGTAGTGAAATCTCACCTTGAACTGTGTAAATTGTAAATCGTGAACTTGATTGAATAAGTTTTTGTGTTTGTTGTGTAATGCTGATTTTTATTATAACCATAACTCATATGTCATATGCATTGATTGAGATCAGAAAACAATATTTAAAAATCAAAATGGATACACACATTACATTAGTTAGTTATACAACGATAACTTACACTAAACGGACACCATCTCTTAGGTCAACAGCCAAATTTTCAACGTTAAATTGATACTCATCTAGTTGTGTTTGATTCACTTTGACTTCCGCTCCTAAGTAGGATATATGACGAACTAGATTATTCACACCATACAAAAAATACTGTGCAAACTGCATAAGCAGCGATGCAGTCGACTGAAATGAGATGAAGAAAAGAGACAAAGGGATCAATGAGTACTAGCTTCAGAGGGAAAAAAGCTATATCCCAAACGCACATATGCACATAAACACTTTGGCATTTGGAAGGATGGATACAGGGTTCAAGTCTCAGTGGGAACATCACTTACTGAGGATCGCAGGTACATCCAGGAGGAAATGCGCATTCTGGATTCCAGTGCCAGTCACCATCCAGCAAATGACATCATGTTAATCCTCAGACATCATTAAAGCGTCTGTACTAGGGAGCTTGAAGTTAAGCTTCATTTAAGCCACTAGCTTGAAGCCCTATGTTCCACTGGGACGTGAAGGAATAAATTTTTTTTTAAAAAAAACGGGTTTCAGTTAAAGCGATAAGGCACTACTTTTAGGTCCAACAAAAATGGCCATAATTAGGACTCAGAAACTCACTACTAATGATGTATATGTTTATATCTTCGTGTAAAAATTATTTATGTATCAGATGGTTGGAGGTAATCAGTTGTAAGCTATGGATTTAGATTTTTTCCTTGTTGACACTGTTACAGTCAGAGACATTAACAACACTGAGCTATTCGGTCTGACGATTGGTCTCCTGTGGGACTGTAATGGATATTTTGATTGGACACTAGGGAGTAACCAACGTTATACATCTAGTCTTTAGCGATATTGCTGGCTGGATTTTAGTCAAGGTTGCGATTTGTTACCAAGGTAGTCGATCTGACATTGCGGTATCCTCTCTCAACTGATGCAAGATGATTGGATACGCCTTGTTGACGAGTGCCGAAAAGTACGATATCTAGGTCCACGGTTTCCTCTTGATCACCTACGACCATCTAAAATAGATTCAGAATGCATTGTGATAGCACGTTGCCTAGCTGGGTGACCACATTTAGGACTTGACTGGTAGAATTCAGTGAGCACCAACACCAAACGACTAGACTTATGACACACTGGTTACACCCTAGTTACCAATCAAAATATTTATCTGTATTATTTACCGATAGCATCTAGGCAGAAAAATCACGAAAAACTCTGCAAAAATTCAAAAGACACCTGTACACAAATTTAATTCATATTTGTAGGTAAAAGGACAGATGAGTGACAATAGAGAGAAATAACTTACTTTAATATGAGATTTAACACGAAATAGGCATGGATCATATTTAATCAACATATGACTTTTAAAGTAGTCCATAATCCAAACAAATATAATGAATCTTTTAACGACATGACGGTTGAACAAAACATCACGACTTGGTGCATCTGTAAGGAATAAATAGATTATAATGAATAAATGCAGTATATATATATATATATATAGCTTAATAGTTCACTCGTTTACTGACAGACAGAAAATTGAGAAGAGCAGATGTGAACTCAGATCATCATCTAGTTCAAGGGATCTTCAGGGTCAAGTTGAAGGCTTTCAAAGAAGATGGAGACAGACCAGAATTCAAGTTAAACACCCAAAAACAGAACTACAAAAGGCACCTTCACTGTAGCTATCAAAGGGAGGTAGGAGACAGTATGTAGCATCCGCGAGGAAAACTTGTATGGAAGAACACTGGAACTCTCTGAAAGTTATGTTAAAAGAAACCTGTATAACCGTCTTAGGAAGAAAGAAGAAGGAAGACAAGGAATTGATCTCTACAGATATATGGAAGTTAATAGAAAGGAAAGGGATGGTGAGGCAGATGAGCTGGTGCAAAGATGAACCGTGAAAAGAGACGCTGAGTATAATCGACACTGCAGTGAAAAGAAGGAGTGAAGAAGAGTGCGAAGAGAGACAAAAGACAATTTTACGACACGCTGGCAACTGAATTGGACATACAATGAGAAGAATGTTGAGTGATACCAGATGCCATGCAAGCGGCCCTCGAGTGGAACTCGAATGAGAAACGACTAGTTGAGTATCCCAGGGTGGCATGGAGGAGATCGTATGAGAATATGAGAGCTTATGTGAAACTGTGAAGCTAGCTAAAGAATTATGCAGAGAATAGGAAGAAATGGAGAACTTTATATATCAATGGTAAAATGCTGATCAACCATAAGGGAAGTCGGGATTCATGGTCCCAAGCCCGGGTAAAGAGGGAGGATTGGGAGTGGGCCTAGCAACCCCACACCACTTAACCTATCAAACCACCAAAGAAACTTCATAACACAAGTTTTAGGATGGAGATAAATATAATTCGCAGTTGGGAGAAAACAAATAAAACTAGCATACTAACAACAAACGCGTATGCACACACAAACACACTTCTTTTTTCCTGAATGCAGTACCAATGATACGCATACCATGATAACACTTAACCTAAATAAAATCCAAGTTTATTAATTCTACATCTTCACAAAGCTGTGTGAATGGCAATAATAATAGATTACTTTTTTCACATTGATTTCAGAAAAGAATTTGTAAATACACTTACTGGGTTTCGCTGAAGTTTTGTTGTTTTTGACTGAAGCAGCAGTATGAGAGACCTGTTTCGATTTCGTATCCTTTGAATCTGATTTCATTAAAACTGATTTATTTGGAATAAAAGATTCAAACAAATAAGTGTGTATCTTTTTTGGTAAACTAGTGGTATTGTTACTTTTATCGTCTTCCACGTTAGATGTCTCAGTAGTGTCTGTCATAACTGTAGACTGAAGGTTGTTCGACTTCGTCGAAGAATTCGGTTTGCCTGACGAAATACTTGATAATGAATCGACTGTCAGATGAAGCCATATAGGAGCATAGTTACTCAATAAGAGGTCTTGAATCCGACGTTGAGAACCTTGTATTTATCAAAAAAAGGAATACGTGTGTGTGTGTGACAGAAATTAACAATAAAGATTCATTATACGAGAAATAATAATAATAGTGATAAAGACGGTGCTCAGAGTCCGACAAGATGATACTCACTAATTTTGTGCATGAGTTCAGGTAGTTTTCCACAACAGTATTAATGAGTTGGCTTAGCGACACCCCACTTGCCCTACCGATAGGTTTTGGTGTTCTTCACGAAGTAACAAATTCTTTATTAAATAAACTAAGGGGGGGACAATAAATAACAATATGTAGGGTACGAGAGAGTTCACAAATTATAAGAGTGGAGATAATGTTACTAGATGGTCCTAACTTCCTTACTTATTAGGTTAGATGAAATATCTTTCTAGAAATTAACATGATATAAGAAGACCAGGAAAGACATAATCCAAGGTATTTAAAACTTAGTTTCAACTTTAGTTAATTTTGGTCACCTTAGAATTAAAAGCATACATTACTGGAAGTGCACCCCTGAGAACTGAAAACGGTTGCGACGCCAACACCGCACTTCCTCTTAGAACTGAACCGACCTTGTCTAAACAATCTGTAACCATTTAAGACAGACTACATTATCACCATATAGATGATGGAGCCTAGTTTTTCAGACGGGTATCACCCCTGTATTGCGACATGCAATAGAAGACAGGAGAGATTGCAGGTAGTTAATTTTATTAGGCAGGGAGTGGCTGTTTGTACTCATAATCTCAGGAATAGTCGTTTGGTGTGTCAGGATACGTTTTAAAGCACATTGCCACTTAGAATCCTATGTTTTCTTAAGTTGAGTGGAAACTTGCGAATCAGCAGGTTGTATACATTTTTAATATTAGCGGGAGTAAACAAAGCGTGATAAAAGAGCACATTTTAATAGATTATAACTAAGTGAACACGAGAAATTAGACGTAATAGAATGGTGGAGGTTCTGTTTTGGTAGCCCAAGATTTAAGCAGATCGCCGATCAATAGAGAAGAAAAAAAATTAATTCTTACCTTTATCAACACGAAGTAATATATCTTGAATGGGTATCAACTTTCCAGTGTCTATTTCACGCTCAATGCGCTCTCCAGGGACTGTGAGAGCAGTTGAACTTAGTAATTCAACAGCTTTTTTCACTGTCGAATGATATATAGGTGATCCATATACACAAATCTCTTTAGATCCACTATTTACATGTCCGTTGTAACAGTTGGCTGCGATACACGGGGCGAAAATACCATTTAACCATTGTGTTAAGCCGAAAACACTCATTTCAGACAAAACAGAAGTGACATTCGAGTAGAACAAATTTCCGTCTTGATCTCTTTTATGTGTAGTAGATGTAACAGAATGGGCAGCTAAAAAAGAAATATCAAACCGACAATAATGAAATTAATAACCATGAATCGCCGCATTATTCCTACGTTATAAGAAATCCAGAATGTTATTTTTCTTTCCTTTCCTAAATGAAGAACCTGAGTAAAATCAACCATGTGATGGGAAAAAGCATGGAGCATCAATATCAATACTCCAATCTGTTTTAACCTTCAATCAGCAAGTAAAATTAAACTGATTCAACAGATTATTATATTATCGTCCCCTTGGGTTTCGACTGGAACACGGAGCTATAGCAACAGATATACATTTAACTCTGTACTCTGCAGTGTCTTTTTAGCTGACTGACTCCACGACCGCCTATAAGCTTTCATTTTCCTCTTACATAATCTTTCCCATGTCATTCTCAGAGGTCCAACTAATCGTTTTCCAGTTGGGTTTCACTGGAGGGCCTGTGTGGCATGTGATGTCACTCAACGGTCTCCTCACTGCGTGTTCAATTCATTTCCATTTTCCTCTGCTTATGTGGTGGGCAATAAATTCTTGGTTAGTTCACTGCCTGACAGAGTTCCTTATTTCTCATCTTTTCTGACCACCTGATTTTCGGATTTATTAAGTAATTTTAATAGTGTAATGATACGGCTTTATTTCAGACAATATGTGAACACATTTAGTACAAAAATTTTCAGCGTTCCAAAGTATTTCGTCTTCGTACAGGATTTACATGTGTAAAGTAATAATCTGAAGTATATCACGTAACGTAGCTTTGTTGCATGTGAAGAGAGAATCAATTCTGTATGTATTTTCTCCATTTCCTATGGGAATCTCACAGTGTTGAGTTGGAAGCTAATTAAATATGTGCACACGTTCAACTAGTGGGCATTTGATATAAAATTGTACGATTAAAATAATACGAAACGCAGAAGAGTTTAAGCATTTTGATGTATGGAAATTCTGATAGCCCAGGCCGTCAACAAGGCGCCTAGGCGTAAAATTCAAGTACAAGTACGCATCTAGTAAAGTTTATCCAAGTGGTTGATTATTGAACAAATTTATGCTCTTTTACATAGTGGGTCAAGATCATAACTATACCTGAATGATTAGGTTAATGTACCATATCTTCACCTAAACTTGAAATTAAAGCATAGGTGTACTAAAACTGAAGCCATTTAGCCCAGAGATATAGGTAGTACTTTAGACCGATTTAAATCAGCCAAGAAACAATAATCACTCATACTGAATGAGATCAGGTCGGTTGCTAACTCACACTTTCAGCATAGGTGAGAAAATAGTGCAAATATGGTAGTTCCTCCTCTTTCATATTAGTTGTCTTTTGGTATCCAAGTATTATACTGGCACTTTATGATAACAATTTTAACCTCATCAAACTCCAAATCCTTTCATCCATTGTATCGTTGACTACGGTATATTTCTTTAATTTTACTCTAGAAACTACTTCTGAGTAACTATATTAATTGTCACACCCTCCCCCTATTAATCAATAATAGACTACTACAAGTTTTTGGTAAATATAAATACAGTTCTTGAAGATGACTCTGTCGATAAAGAAAATTTTCTTCGCTAAATTGTATTTTTTCTTCTTTATGACTCAATGGCTATTTTCGGTCTTATGATAAAATAAGAAAACATTCTTAAGAGGGTATTTCAAATAATCTAAATGTTATTCACTGTAAACTGATTATTGGATAAGGGATCTTTCATTTTCACTTAGATTTTACATCTCCTAGTATACAACTTAGTTACACGATATCAACTGATATAAATTACAAGAGTTTAATGCTGAATGGTACTTATCAATCGAATTTTGATTGTGGACGGATTCACGTAACACTGTGAATTGGTACGAAACATTAAGGGGTTAATCTCTAGGCTCCAGGTAGATCCATTGTTTACTTATGTGGACTTACCCTCCACCCCAATCATATAGGGAGTCACTAAGAGATTAGTGATTTAGTTTTTACCTTCAACGTTGAAAAATAAAAGTTTAAAATTTGCAAAGAAGATGCGTTTCTTCAAGTGTGCGAAAATAAGCAGTACGCATAAGCGTCCAGTTGATTTACTCCTAACATGATACTTCGTATGCTTGAGTTTGATACCAAATGTACTGGGTTTAGCACTCAAACTAGTTCAACACGGGCAGCCATTCTCTGTAGAAATTTACGTCATGAAAAGACATTTGCAAACACTAGTCGGGGTTTTCGATTTATTGCATTCAAAGTGGAATATACGGCTTCAAGTTTTAGTATTGTTTTTATGGCTTGGAGCTGCAAGCCTTGCACTCAACCTACTATTTTTTCCGCACCTACTACCAGCTGATAAACTAGGCTAGGTTTCGGACTGTATGTGCCAGGAGTTGAGTTTGATTCACTCGTTTGTCTACTATGGAAATACCGACGTACGTCGAGTTTTTGACAAAAAATGTTTTTATGATAATACACATACATAGTGAATTCCACAGAACACAATTTGAACACATAAAATTACCTCCTTTGAGAGCAGGTGAACGCACAAGTTTCGGTGAAACAAAGGCAGTTGCAGTGGAGTTTAAAAAATTAGTATTCATTGTTAAATCCATATCTGAGCACAACCTATTCGAAATAGATGTGGAACGTCTAGGAGAAGTTAGTTCCTTCATTTCATGGAATCGACCAAATACCGGTAAGTCTTTATTAGGAGTAAGCATTGCTGGTTGTGAACACGATCGACGTCGGTTATTCGCAGCGTTCACTTTTCATAAATGATGATAATAGAAAAACAATAACATTTAGAATATTACTACATATTAACACAAAAATAAAACCTCAAATAACATGAAATAAACTCTTGGCATGAAAAAGCATACAAGTGAAATTAATGTGGAGTACTTTCGAGGTCAGGGGAAACTAACAGGTTCAGTGTGAAATTACGTGTAGTAGAAATTCGAATCCATTTTGTAACTGGTGAAGAACCTTCACAATGGTTGCAAAGCAAATAGCAAACTCCTTAGAATTCACACTTACCACAATAAAGCCACGTTATGTAATAACTGAAGTATATGTAGAATGATGGAACATTATAAGTGCTTAACTCCAACACTAACACTTAGGAACCTTATGTCGCGCTAAATATTAAGCGATACAAACGGATGATCTTAAGTTTATGCTATCTATAACTTAAAGGCGGCCTGCTTAAATCTTGGGCTACCAAAATTTCCATCCTACATATTGCATCTATTTCCTCGGATTTATTTTGTTTTAATTATTCAATTATGTATCCAAGTCGCATTACTTACTCTCGCGATTATTTAAAATGTTTTCAACCTGTTGATTTACGAGTATATAATAACGTTAAGATAAAGCATCATGGAGGTTAGCAGAGATCATTAAAGTGTACTCCAATGCATCAGATGACTGTTCCTGTGATTATGAGCACAAATTGCAGGTCATTATCGAACAAGATTAACTACTTGCATTCTCTATTATACTCAAATGTATATTGCAATACTGGTGTAATCACTCTTCAAGAGACTTGGCTCCATGATTCATATGACGATAATTTAGTCTCCTTAAGTGGGTTCACAATCTACAGACAAGACCGATGCAGCTCAAAGAAGAAGAGAGGTGGTGGTGTAGCCACTTTTATTAATTCTCAGTGGTCTACTGCCAACAACGTCTGCTTCAAATTCTCAAATGACAATATTGATTGTATAACTGTAAAATGTCGACCTAAACACTTATCTAAGTATAGCTTCATTTTTGTCACAAATATCTATATCACACCTTGTTGCAGTCCCTCAGAACTATCTATCTTCGCTGATGAATTCAATATTTTTGCTGCTGCTTCGTTTGGTAACTTCCTATCTATAGTGACTGGCGACTTCAACTCCTGTGACTGCAGTTTTATTACATTGCTGGGCCATGAAAATGTTGTTAATTTCCCAACTCGACAAAATACTTCACTTGATTTAGTATTTATAAATGATGCTGGAATATACGAAGCTCGTAAAAGAACCCCACTCTCCAATTCTGATCATTGTATTGTACGAGTTTTACCCAAAATTTACGGAAAGTTACACAGTAAAGCCTTCTCAAACTTGTCTAAGAAAGTTGTTCACAGATGCTACTCAAATGAGAACGTATATCATCTTAGAAACCCCCTCAGTGACACAAGATGGGATCTGTTTAATGATGATTCACTTGATGACAATATCTCTAATATTACATCCTACCTGAAATTCTGTTTTGAAATCTGCTGTCCAAAAGAAACACTATTCGTCAAATTTGACCGTTTCTCCTCACCCCAACTTAAAAAGCTTCGTAGAGAGAAGGAAAAACTGTATAAGATGAAAGATAAAAGTGGTGTAAAAAGAACTACCTTCTTAATTAAGTCTGAAATGCAGAGGTTGTATGTAATATATGACCAGAAATTCATATCCTGCAAAAATGCTTCTAATATATGGAAACTATTTAAGGAAATCACTGGTGGTAAGCAGATAAACAATATTCCACATTCTTTTGATGTATGTACTCTTAACAAATCTTTTATTTACTCTCCCTCAAATGCCATGCTTCCCAGCATCACTTGTGTTAATAATAGCCATTTCCCGGTTTTAACACAAATGATGTTCAAAAGTGCCTCAAGTTTCTCAACCCTTCCCAGAGCTTAGGTCCCGATTATGTACCTAGTATTATTTTTTTTAATGTTCTGATATTCTGTGTCACCCTCTCACTGATCTGTTTAACAAGTCTTTTTCCAGTAATATTGTGTCTGCCGTTTGGAAGGACATTAAAGTTGTACCCATACCTAAATCTTCTACTGGAGCATGTGTCAAATTTAGACCCATTGCTATTGCCTCTCCTTTTTTGAAAACTATGGAGAAATTACTTTTACTTAGTCTTGTACCTTCGCTTAAATCCTTTAATGACCCTAAACAATTTGCCTATAAGCACAGTAGAAGCACTTTAGATGCAGCTGCCGTCTTATATCATAAGATTGCTTGCAGTCTAGACAAGGGGGCTAAATTTGTTCGTTGTGCCTTCCTAGACTATACATCTGCTTTTGACTCGGTCCCTAGGGACATCTTATTAAATAAACTTGCTGCAAGTCAAACAGAATGTTGGGCTGTTAACTGGTTACATTCCTATTTCTCAGAAAGAAAGCAGTACACCGTGTATAAAGGGAAGTCTTTCACTTCATTGCCTACTGAAGCTGGTGTCCCTCAAGGCGCTGTCCTTTCTCCTTTTCTTTTTTCTTTCTTCTTGCATGACTTGCCTCACTCTGATGAAATAAACTTTGTGAAGTACGCTGATGATTTAACGGTTTCAATGGCTGTTAACTCCCAGCTAGATTGTACCAAAATAAATAGCTTTCTATCGGCAGTCAGCAAATGGTCTGAGTCTAACGGTCTTAAACTGAATCCTTCTAAATGTCAAACTGTTAATTTCAGCTCAAGATGTAAAAGACAGTTAAAAGAAGTCATCGATTCTCATGGCAGTTGTAAGATTGACGACAATGATATAGGAATCAAATCAGAAATTAAGTATCTTGGACTCATTCTCTCTTCTGATCTCTCCTGGTCTTCCCATGTCTTAGCAATCTCCAGTAAAATATTCCGCCTGACATTTTACATTAAGAAGTTAAGACACTCGGGTATAACTCAACCCCTCCTCTTACAGTTCATAAACTCTTGCATCCTACCTATTCTTCTTTATTGTTCACCCTTATTCTTTCCTGATTTGCTTAAAAAAGACTATGTCACAACTCGTAGAATGCTGAAGACTGTCAGTAGGGTGAGTGGTGTCCCAGTGGACCACATAGTTAACGTCGTTGTCGATAGGCACTTGACTTCGTGCAATAAATTTGCTAGAGGGATTTTGTCTGAATTGGAGCATCCGCTTTACCCTCAGCTTTCACCTTGCATCTCCTCAGGTAGAACAAGAAGTAACTTCAGAAAACTGTATGCTCGCACGTCTAAGTATAGAAATTCTATGATACCATACTTGGCACGTATTTTATGTGATGAAAATAGTGTCAGACAAGAATTAACTAACCTTTTTTCATCTAGTAAATAAATAATTTCCTCCATCCATCCTTATATGTGCGTTGGCGGTATAGTGGTTAGGACGCTCGTCGACCATGCACATGGTCCGGGGTTCGATCCCCGGCCAACGACGCACTCCTTTACCTCGCTAAGCCAGAAATGATGGTAGTAAAGAGGAAAGGTTGGGCATGACGCTAGCAACCCCATCCTGTAAAATGAACACTGCCACAGAAACTTCAAGCAAGTAGCTTGAAGCCCTATGTTCCACTGGGGAACGTGAAGGAAAAAAATTTTATTTATCCATCCTTATATACCTTCAAGTTTTACTTTTATTATTTCTATTATATATTCAATATTTTTAAACATGTTAGGATTTCTATACCACATTGCCAATACTGTGTGACACAAGCCAACGGCAATTTTCACTTATATTCTTATTATTATTACCCTAGCTGTTATCATTATTATTTCCATTTTTTTATATGCTGCATGTTTTTGACGCTACCTCTATTGTAAATGTGGAAAATTTTCTGTGTGATTAATTTTTACTTATAATTTGAGGAAATTAGATGCAATATTGTGATTAATGCTGAAAATTCCATTCTGTATCACAAGTACTGTTTTTGGAATAAAGTAAATCATTGTTATTATCATATTATTATTATTATTATTATTTATGTATTAACTTAGGTGAGCCCGCAATGCTTACGTGTTTTTTTCAAAATTCTAGTGATAACGATAAACTTTGATATGTCCAAACCAAGTTCACTTTTAACAGTTTGAAAAAATTTGGGCATTGGATATATGGTATTCAGCATAATAAAGGTTTTCTTATATTTTCCAATGAATGAATAACTAAGTGATATTGTTTTTACTGACGTTTCGCTATTTAGTGCTAATAGCTGTCAAAGTATTACTAAGCCAGAATTTACAAAATCTCAGCTTGTATATAACAACTTAATCATCGTCCCTCAGTCTGGAGTTATTTTTGAGTTGTCAAATTGACCAATTGGTAAATATAACAAAACTAGGTGTAGATTGTTGGATTTGATAAGTGTGTACAGTTATAAAGGCAGCATGTGTTTACATAATGAAATTGCTTATCACATTCGTGTTGATTTTGTCACTTTATGGGGGAGGGAGGTGTTGTAAACAGGTCAAATTCTCTTTTAGTCCATCACTGATATGAAGTGTTTCTGATATTAGACGTACCTAGCGATTTTTGAAATGCTTTTTCTGGATTATTTCAATATTGTCAAAACCAATTTTGTGGCCTGATTTTATAGCGTGTAGACTTATGGCTGATGATTTTTTAGGCTTTTCTAATTCAACTGGATTTCTCGGTAGTCGAACAGATGTTCTACAGTATTCATTTCTTCTGATTTTAATTTCTCGAGATGTTTGTCCGATGTATATCGCATCACATTCCAAGCAGTTTATTTTATAGACACAATTAGATGAAGAATCTCTAGGGATTCGGTCTTTTATATGGACAAGGTTGTTTCTCAATGTGTCTGATACTTTGAAGGAAAGTCAGTAAAAACAATATCACAGTGTTTTTCATTGACTGAGCAACAGACTTCGTTTAAAAATGGTTAATGGCCTGTTCACTATTTATCTCTCTCTCTATGGTGTGTGCTACTGACAAGATTTGTAAGCAGCAGATACATACGGATATAAATATGTATATGATTTGCGAAGATATCGAATAGCGGAGAGATGGATTTAATGGCGAAGGGAGGAAACGAATGATTCTTGTAAGACAGCATTGGAAGTATGCAAGGAAGACAAAGTAGCACGATACGGAGACATGTACAAGCTGCGATTGTAACATATGGTAGGTGTATTTTGCCTATATATATATATATATATATATATATATATTCATTTGCCAATAAATAACTCCGTTGTCGAATACTCTTTTGTTCTACAGTTACATCTTTATAGATCTGATTAACAAAACAGTTAAGATATCCATTTCAGATGTGTTTATGGAGATTAAAATTTGTTGAAAGACAAAAAATGACTACCAGCCTTGTTTTCTGCAGGATAAAACTTTTAACGACAAACTCATTCATGCTTTTAGATAACTGATACTATTCTTTAAAGTCAATTTATTGACCAATAAGCAGTTGTTTTTGGACGAATATCGACTAGGTCACTCAATACATCAACATTATTACAAATAAAGATGAATGGAATGTAGCTTTGTTGGATGCTTATATAACTGTTACTATAGTAACAAGTGCATTACACATGAGAAATAATGAAGCAAACCATTATAAAAGACAAACCGATCTAGTAATAAAAAAAGAGTTATTCATCAATGATCATAGCACAATAAATCGAATATTTTTAAGGTTGTAAAGTGAAGACACAATGTAAATCATGAAAATTCTGAGAGAAAACCACCATAAAAAAGCTTTAAATCTTCATACCGTTAGAAAAAAACAACTAAAACGCGACTACTTGTCATTTGTAAACACTTACACTGAGCATCATATGTCTTCTCCTGTGGATCAGTAAATGATTCGCTCAAAGTTTGTGGAGGAGGGATTACATTTTCCTGTGATGCCCCAGATATGAAGAAAGCAGTAGAACAACTCAAGTCTATTCCCTCATTTTTATTGGTTTGACGTTCACTAGATGAGCGTGGATAGTGACGAATCTCAGATACAGGTGAGGTAAACTGAAAAATTACAGTAAAGTTTATGTTTTGGGAAAAGTCATAATTTACTTTTCAAAATGTATAATAAAGAAGAAATAAAGAAGTACAGAACTGGTCAGGACATAACTTGCAGCGAAACACTTCCTCCTCTCTCTCTGCTCTCGACATCCCACTCGTGAGCACAATTAAAAATCGGAAAGGATCTCACTTATGTTACTTACAACTGTATATACCAATTCACGCGAATTCGCAGAAGAAATTACATAAGAAAAACAGGAAGAAGAGTTTACACAATATTTTGTGAACATATACCAAAGAACTCTCTACCAAAAGGTATTAGATAGTTTGGATTCGTCAATCGCCAAACACCTGATAGACGTAGGACATAGAATAGACGCATTGGGAGCATTCAAAATAATTAACAGGCAGTCTTTCCCGGTTTTCTGAGGCTATCGCAAAACAACACCAAAGACCTAATTTATGTGTCCAAGAGAAATCCGTCGTTAAACCTTAAAACTCCCCGTAACTTTTTTCCTAACTTATTGCTTATTGTGTCACTTTGTTTTATTCTCTCACTTGGTTTTCATATTGGACTTCAATTTTTGATCGTTTGAGCTTTACTCACTGCATTTTGTTACGTCTTATTACGCAATACCTTGATCTTTCATTTCGCTGCAGTCAGCAGGATTTTCTTTTCAGCATAATATTTACTCTAGTAAGATACACATATTTGGAACACTTCAAAATAACATACACAACTATGTCCTACTTCACTATGACATTACATTGATCATTGCTGGGAGACCGATTCCTTCCTATCAACGAATTAAAGTAAGGCAAGACTTTTTCTTTTATCATAACTCGTATTAAATCTTCAGAGTTTTACGCAGCTGAAGACAACCCACGAAGTAAAAATGAAACTATCTCAGTCTACACAAATGGTTATTCATGCTCTTTCGAAGTTTATAAACGGGATTATACGCATTAATCGAATATAGAAAGTTCAGCATAGAATTCAATAAATAAAAGGACTGTATGTTCCACATACTCCGAAAAGTACATCCACTATACTGTGAATAAAGCAAGAACAACAGTGGTTTATGCAGAATAATATGGTACTACCATTGTTTATTTCGTTGGCTTCTCATCAGCTGCTGCTTACAGCCTAAATAAATTATGAGGTTTACGTACAGAAAAGTTTTAACATACTTGCAAATTTTACATGTTGTCAGTTGACAGAAAGTTCCACAATTAGTGAACAGTGCTCAGAAAATTGTATCTGAGGGAGCAGTTACATTGGAAGGATAGAAAGAAGGGCATATCTACGGTTTTCTGAACATGTACCAAAAAGCTTAAGTCTAAAGACAACAAATGCTTCACACAATGCCATCGCCAGGCATCTCCTCAACACAGGTCATGAGGTGCAAATCGGGAAATCCTTTAAAATTATTAATAGACAAAAGAGCACCATTCTCCTCAAGTTTGCCAAAGCAATTTCTATTAAACGCTTCAAACCAGATTTATGTGTTCACAAAGAAGCAGTCATTAGTCTTTCCTCGCACTGGTAACTGGATGTCTCTATTCTCTCATCTGATTACGTAATCTTCGTCTTTAACCTCACTCTCACTTCCTTTTTATAATCTGTAATTTTGCTTTTCTCTTGTTTCTATGACATGTGAGTTGAACTCAGTACATTGTTACCTAATTTATTAGTTACTCATCATCTTAGTCATCTCTCGTCTTTATTACGTAACTCCTTTACCATTATATGCATACATTTATTTCGACTTGAACTGCCTGTGCAAAAACTATAGAAGCGCAATTTTCTGAGCACTGTTCACTAATTGTGGAACTTTCTGTCAACTGACAACATGTAAAATTTGCAAGTATGTTAAAACTTTTCTGTACGTAAACCTCATAATTTATTTAGGCTGTAAGCAGCAGCTGATGAGAAGCCAACGAAATAAACAATGGTAGTACCATATTATTCTGCACAAACCACTGTTGTTCTAGCTTTATTCAAATTCATCAAGGGGAATAAATGCAAAAAGTGATTTTACAGTATCTTTTTGTTAAAACAGAAATAATGCGAAACGGGATTCAAGTACTGACACAGAGAACGGCACCAGTCACTGAATGTTGGATTATAAGCTAAGCTGCCTTTATTGCGAAACAGTCGTATTGTCACGGGAAACACAAGCTATCAAACAATTTAGAAACAGGTGAAAAAAGTAGATTACTAATTCATTAGTGTGAAATCTGTCTGGAGATCTACAAGACTTAGCTTCAAGAACAAGATTCGGATTTTCAACACTAATAACAAGTTAGCTCTTCCGTATGTTTCAGGAAATTGGCTTGTCAACAAAAGCATTCCCAAAAGTTTAGTATAGACTTTTATTAACAGCTGCCTCCGCTCCATACTGAAGATACGATGACCGGATAGAAAGGGTTAGCAGCTGGGAACTCCATCACTAGACTGACCAACCAAGAACCCATAACCCAACAAATGTGCCGAAGAAAATGGAGATGTATCGGACACACTTTGAGGAGACCGTTAAGTGACATCGTGAATGGGAAACAGCGAGTTGGGCATCTAGGGGGGATATGGATGAAATGAGAGCTTATGGGTAGAAGTGGACCCAGCTAACGAGGACCAGCAGAGAGCATGATGAAATGGATATGTGCTATTGAAGACCTATATTTCACTAGGCAAATAATAATTCATTATTCTATCTCCATTGGTTGTTCCAATTCAGCTAACAGTGTCTAAGTGTACCTCTGTTAATGCCGTATGTTTGAATTTGCTGAATGAATATATGAACTGACTATATAGTGGATTTACGCACACTTCTAATGCTCCAATACTATTACTAATACTGCCTGTTTGACGGGCTGAATTTCGATTACTGTAATTATACTGTAATTGTATTATTGTAATGCAACACTACTACTCTTACAATCTGTCTTGTTCTTGTGTCATATCCTGTGCAAAAAGGTGTAGTTAGTACTCAATGAGGGAAATACTTTTTAATTCAGTTACAAAATGGTAGAAAAATGAACCGGAAAATGCCTTCATAACTCACATTGGAACGACTTCTGAGGATATTAGTTTTCTCCTTTTTGCTAGTATCTAATCTGGAACAACGTTCAGTTGGCTTAATGAAAGAATTTTCTGTCCAGGTAGGTAAACCTGGCCTTTTAAATGTTGAAAACTGTAGAAATAAAATAAATAAAGCAAAAGAAATATGAATTCGCCTTAAATGTCTTATTATTAATGCTATTGCATCTCATTTGAAAAATCAAGTCTTATAGAAGTATACAAAAAGATTAGTAAATGAAACTTGGGGTAGTTAACACGTGTTTCATAGTTTCTTCTTATACTAAAAATGACAGACTATATGCGAATGACAATGAGCCACAACTATTGTGTGAGGGGCCGGTCATTACCCTGCTGTCCAAACATCAGTAGGTGGAGCAGTGTTCGAACCCCCTGGCTCACTGGTTAGAAGACAAGAGCCTAGATCAATGCACATAGACTTTACCGATGCATAACCCGGCATAATGGCAACAGTACTGTATACCTTTTATTGCTGCACAATTCGGTTTGGAAAAAGACTGACTTGTTATTTACAAAAGGCAAGTGAGATTATACTAGATATATGTGTATTCTGAAAACCCTCCTTACAAAGTCGGTTAATGTGTTAAAAGCGGTCTATTGGCAATAATAAGATTATCTGTAATGATGGGACAACATTCAAAAATACTTTATATGTAGGGTCGATAAATGTAATAATAGTGAGAGAAGAGGAAATAGACAGAAGCATAATAAAGTGACTAAGCCAAGATTATTAAAAGCTTTTGAAGATGAAGAACAGTGAATTTTGTTCGTCACTACTATCATTTTCCTTCCACATTACCCAACGTTTCAGACCACTGCTTTCAATCACCATAATCCAAACAGCCTACACATCTGCACGGATCTTAGAACAACAGTCAGATACTCTTATAAGAATCAGAAATACATACAGATATATGTCAGATATAACAGTGGAAACAAATGTCGTGCATGGATCAGCAATACTTGGGTAACAGAAGACAAATGAAGTGGAATACTTATATTATTAAGCCTTAGTTTCACAGAGAAAATGCCCACATAAAAAAAACAACTATATACAGAGGGGTTATCTTAAAGACAATCGAATGAGCATTGGACTGTGTATAGCCGAACATCAATCCAGACTACCATACTTGGAGAATGCACATTTGACAGAAAAACAAATGTGATGTTACTGTGAACAGTAGGAAGAATGATACCTTCACGAACAATGAAAGTGTCTCACACTTAGAAAATGATGAAGTGTGAATACATTTGCATCACATCAAAAAGGGTGTTTAACCAATAAATCACAGTCTAGTGAATACCTTAATCAGGCAACCTACACCACCTAACGTGATACAAATCAACAGTCAGTGAATTTGTTGGTCGACAGCATGATTTGCTTTCATTGCCCTTAAGTTTTTTCTAATCCAACAGTACTTCATTTAATAGTCAGTCGAGAAATGGCGTGATTCAGCAGGGGTAAAATACCCCAATCACCTGAGTGGACAAAGTATCACAACCTTATCAACTGCCTTACCTTCCCTAACACTTTGAGCCTAATCACACTATTTAATACGCTTCTCCACCTAAGGTGGGCAAGTAAACACAGACACCTATGGCATAAAATTGATAATAGTTTTTAACAACCTTTTCTTAGCTGTAAAGTAAGAAAAAAGGACATTCTAGGGTTTGATGGGAACATTCGGTTAGTTACACTGATTTCCGAGCTTCCATTTCTACTGACAGAGATAGACATCATTCTCAGTGCTATTACTTTACAGTAAGGTGTTACTGATGTGTGAATGAAAGTGTTTGTGAAGTGATGAAATGGTTAAAATAGTACAACGATGTTTGGTAGCGTGCTCATTGGTTTCGTCAACAAAAGGGATAGAAACAAGAGATAGATTTCTCCTATTTATTTTATGCAAATTTATACTATTGGTCCTTAAATGTGTATCGGTGGTAGTTCAGTGGCAAGATGCGCATAAGCCACACATGTGGTCCAGGGTTCGACTCGTGACCGATGCAGTAGTTCTAAATCTTGCTCAGCTGACAATAGGCCCGGTAAGAAGGAAAGGATTGGGTGTGAGGCCAGCAAACTCACTCCTTAAAAGATAACACCGTCGATACTGAAACGTCAAAGTCAAAGCTTGAAGCCTCATTGTTCCACTCGGAAAGCAAAGAAATGAAGAAACTGAATTCACTTTCAATAAATGCTTTAGTAGGAATTTTCAACAATACATCGAAAGTCTGAGAGTGATTGACCCGAAGAAGTATACATCCCAATACTATCGCCTAAAATCGTATAAAAACCCGTCTACCAAAGAAGCGAAATAGGTGTTCATAAAAAAATCCAAACTACACAATGCATGAGCATAGCTTCTTTTAGGATAAAAGCACTTCTCGGCATAAAAACATGATTGTCTCCAACTACAAATCTAGAATCAACAAAACAGTAATGTTATGATGGCTAGTTCTGTATGCAAATAAGTTTTTTTTTCCCGACCGAAAGCTGCTACCTTGACGTGGTGGTCGGGCATGAACATCGCAATGATCTATTCAAGCTATACTGGTTGAGACTTATGTCTCTTGAGGTCCTACCATGCCAGGCAGGTTGTTTGGATAGCGGTTAAACAAAAAGCAGCTACCCAATCCAACATCATGATAAATACAAAATCACAAAATTTCATGCCGGATCCGCCGTGGCCCGGATTAACAACGACCGCGCTTCCTGCTGGGTGTCACAGGGCAGGAGTGATAAATATGCCACTGAGGCACACAAAACAGAAAAGAACAAACAAACGCAGGCCGCGTGTGACCGGCCTCAAGCAGTTGTCCCCCGGGCTCTGCGGTCACGCAACCAACTTCCACGGTGTGGGCAGCCGGGAAGTAACAAACGCCCTCACAATCCGAAATGCACACAAAACCTCTCTTACTACTTAACAAATCGACAGTATTTAAAATTTAAAGTTGCAATAGAGAGGTAACTGCCATTCCAAGCTTTGTTCAATGATGATCCCTAGTGTGGCGATTTGCTCAATACATGACTTGTTTCTCCTGGAACCAGCCTGTTCCGGTGAGCTCCGAATTCAATGAGGAGCGAAAGCTGCACAAGAGGAAACTTACGAAAAGTCTCCGCAAATACCGTGAACAGTGGTGGGCGACAAAAGCCAAAGAAATGGAGAAAGCTTTGAGGATAGGCAACACCAGGCAACTATTTACACTCATCAGGGAAACGGGTGGGAGAAGACAAATCATTAGTGAGACAATCTCGGAAAAAAATGGCACTATAATTAGCTCACAGGATAGACGACTGGATCGTTGGAAAGAGCATTATGAGGAGCAGTTTAATTTGCCCACAGCCACGCTCAACCTTCCGAACATCCAACACCTCCCTGAATGGCATATAGACACAGGTCCTCCGTCACTAACTGAGGTTACTAAAGCTATCACCAATCTGAAACTAGGCAAAGCAGCGGGACCTGATGGAGTGACTCCAGAGGTATTTAAGTACGGTGGAGACAGCTTACTGTCCGGATTAACTGAGGTACTAGGCAGCGTCTGGGAATCAGAAGAAGTCCCATCGGGTTGGTGTAAGTCACTGATTATCCCCATATACAAGAAGGGAGACAAGTCTTCCTGTGATAATCACAGAGGGATTAGCTTGACTAATATAGTATCTAAAGTCTTAGGCTCAATAATCATGCGTAGACTGAGTGGTGCTCGGGAGGCCCAAACACGAGAGAGCCAGGCAGGCTTTAGACCAGGAAGAGGGTGTATTGATCATATCTTCACCCTCCGACAGATTCTAGAACATAGGCATTCCTACCGGCGTCCAACAGTCATTATATTTCTTGACCTAAAGGCAGCATTCGACTCTGTCGATCGCGAAGTTCTCTGGAGATGCTTGGCTGTAAAGGGAATTCCAAGAAAATATATTGCACTGATTAAGGCACTCTACTCGTACTCATACAGCCAGGTGAGGGCTTACGGCGAGTTTTCATTTGAAGTGGTGACGACTAGTGGTGTCCGTCAAGGATGCCCATTATCTCCTTTTCTATTCAACTTCATCATAGATGTGTTAATGGACTTAACCCTAGGTGACTTCAGTGACTCAGGAGTTGACTTGCTACCGGGGAATAATCTCGTTGACTTGGAATATGCAGACGATATAGTCCTTCTAGGCGAAGACGCTGACGAAATGCAGAGTCTTCTAAACACCTTGAGCCGCAATCTACGAATGTTTGGCATGCGATTCGCTCCCGCCAAATGCAAGATGATGTTACAGGACTGGACTACATCGACGCCTAGTTTAAAAATAGGAAGTGAAGTGGTAGAGCACGTTGACCGCTTCACTTATTTGGGAAGTACCATCAGCCAACGCCAACGGGCTGATCTCTGACGAAATCTCAGCACGAATACAAAGGGCTCGTTTCGCATTTGTTAGTTTACGCCGACTCTGGCGTAGACGAGATGTTGGACTATCGACCAAAAAGCGAGTGTACTGCTCATCAGTCCGCTCCGTCCTCCTTTATGACTGTGAGACCTGGCCATTGAGAGTGGAAGACATGAAAAGATTAGCTGTCTTTGATCATAGGTGCCTGCGCTCTATTCCCCATGTAAAGTGGCATAATGAGATAAGCAACATTGAGGTTAGGCGTAGAGTTCTAGGTAAACAGAGGGAAATCAATCGACGAAGTTGTGAAGCTACAAAGACTGAGATGGTTAGGACATGCGTTACGTATGCCAAGTCATCGCCTCCCTCGACGAGCAATGTTAGCGGATATAGGGTCAGGCTGGAAAAAAGCTAACGGCGGTCAAACAAAAACTTGGCATCAGTCAATGAAATCCACAACAGTTGGTCTAAGCCACGTAGGAAGGTGTAGACTTCCAGGCTGGGGTCCTCGGGACGGTAAAAATCTATGGTTGGAAACAATTGGTGACATGGCTCAAAATCGTTCTCAGTGGCCAGCGCAGATGCATCCACTCCTTGTGACTTATGATCTCCAATGAAACTGTTTTGTTTCTCTTTATTACTCCTTTGTCTCACACCTCTGCTCACTGTCTCTATTATGCTTTTCTTGTACTTTCTTCTCTTGCTTCGCGTGCTACACAGAGTGTGGCGACTTGAACTTCCGCACATTTGTGCAAAGTTCTATGTCGAATACAGACAGACAGGCAAATAAGTTTTGCATCCAGAGCAACTTTTAGTCCCTCCAAGATGATACAACTTATTATCCTGTTCTGAGTGGACAGGAGCAGGATTGAGTGCCAGTTTTTGCAAAGGCTTAAGTTATTTAAATAAAGACGAAAAAGAAGTCAACATCTGTAAATACGAACCTATATACAGTGAGTTATGCCAGCAACTTTTCCAACGCTTAGTAAACGTTGTGTAGCTTGGAAATGTGAGACGATGACTAAAAGTGCTTCACTTACTGTTGTATAGCTGTTTAACTCCAGTGAAACTACTATACAATGAAATCAGCTTTGTACGACCTGTGTATATAGAAGAACTACAAACTAGTATATTTCTGCTAGCGAATAATAGGAGTCTAGAAATAAACAATGATTTACTTTTATGACTCAACTTATGCTAATTATACCTATGAAGTCGCTCCTTCTGGAACACGTGCGTAGATACCGACCATGCACTGGTCCGCGCTCGGGTGTGCTTACGACTGAACGGACGTAGGAAACAGCTGGCGGTAAAACCATCACGTCCCCAGCTCGATCAGGAAACTAAATCCGTATTTCAGGAAGAACTAGCTAAACACATATCTGTGTTCGACAGCTGTGCTCACCCTGAAGAAGCTTGGAAAAATATCCAGGCAGCCATAGATACAGCTGTAAAAGCTGTGAATAAGGTAAACCCAAAGGTGAGTAAAAACCACTGGATCTCCACCGCCTCATCCGAACTGATAGATGCTAGAAGACTTATTCCGGCGAGCTCCGAATTCAATGAGGAGCGAAAGCTGCACAAGAGGAAACTTACGAAAAGTCTCCGCAAGGACCGTGAACAGTGGTGGGCGACAAAAGCCAAAGAGATGGAGAAAGCTTTGAGGATAGGCAACACCAGGCAACTCTTTACACTCATCAGGGAAACGGGTGGGAGAAGACAAATCATTAGTGAGACAATCTCGGAAAAAAATGGCACTATAATTAGCTCACAGGATAGACGACTGGATCGTTGGAAAGAGCATTATGAGGAGCAGTTTAATTTGCCCACAGCCACGCTCAACCTTCCGAGCATCCAACACCTCCCTGAATGGGATATAGACACAGGTCCTCCGTCACTAACTGAGGTTACTAAAGCTGTCACCAATCTGAAACTAGGCAAAGCAGCGGGACCTGATGGAATGACTCCAGAGGTATTTAAGTACGGTGGAGACAGCTTACTGTCCGGATTAACTGAGGTACTAGGCAGCGTCTGGGAATCAGAAGAAGTCCCATCGGGTTGGTGTAAGTCACTGATTATCCCCATATACAAGAAGGGAGACAAGTCTTCCTGTGATAATCACAGAGGGATTAGCTTGACTAATATAGTATCTAAAGTCTTAGGCTCAATAATCATGCGTAGACTGAGTGGTGCTCGGGAGGCACAAACACGAGAGAGCCAGGCAGGCTTTAGACCAGGAAGAGGGTGTATTGATCATATCTTCACCCTCCGACAGATTCTAGAACATAGGCATTCCTACCGGCGTCCAACAGTCATTATATTTCTTGACCTAAAGGCAGCATTCGACTCTGTCGATCGCGAAGTTCTCTGGAGATGCTTGGCTGTAAAGGGAATTCCAAGAAAATATATTGCACTGATTAAGGCACTCTACTCGTACTCATACAGCCAGGTGAGGGCTTACGGCGAGCTGTCATCTGAACTGATGACGACCAGTGGTGTCCGTCAAGGATGCCCATTATCTCCTTTTCTATTCAACTTCATCATAGATGTGTTAATGGACTTAACCCTAGGTGACTTCAGTGACTCAGGAGTTGACTTGCTACCGGGGAATAATCTCGTTGACTTGGAATATGCAGACGATATAGTCCTTCTAGGCGAAGACGCTGACGAAATGCAGAGTCTTCTAAACACCTTGAGCCGCAATCTACGAATGTTTGGCATGCGATTCGCTCCCGCCAAATGCAAGATGATGTTACAGGACTGGACTACATCGACGCCTAGTTTAAAAATAGGAAGTGAAGTGGTAGAGCACGTTGACCGCTTCACTTATTTGGGAAGTACCATCAGCCAACGCCAACGGGCTGATCTCTGACGAAATCTCAGCACGAATACAAAGGGCTCGTTTCGCATTTGTTAGTTTACGCCGACTCTGGCGTAGACGAGATGTTGGACTATCGACCAAAAAGCGAGTGTACTGCTCATCAGTCCGCTCCGTCCTCCTTTATGACTGTGAGACCTGGCCATTGAGAGTGGAAGACATGAAAAGATTAGCTGTCTTTGATCATAGGTGCCTGCGCTCTATTCCCCATGTAAAGTGGCATAATGAGATAAGCAACATTGAGGTTAGGCGTAGAGTTCTAGGTAAACAGAGGGAAATCAATCGACGAAGTTGTGAAGCTACAAAGACTGAGATGGTTAGGACATGCGTTACGTATGCCAAGTCATCGCCTCCCTCGACGAGCAATGTTAGCGGATATAGGGTCAGGCTGGAAAAAAGCTAACGGCGGTCAAACAAAAACTTGGCATCAGTCAATGAAATCCACAACAGTTGGTCTAAGCCACGTAGGAAGGTGTAGACTTCCAGGCTGGGGTCCTCGGGACGGTAAAAATCTATGGTTGGAAACAATTGGTGACATGGCTCAAAATCGTTCTCAGTGGCCAGCGCAGATGCATCCACTCCTTGTGACTTATGATCTCCAATGAAACTGTTTTGTTTCTCTTTATTACTCCTTTGTCTCACACCTCTGCTCACTGTCTCTATTATGCTTTTCTTGTACTTTCTTCTCTTGCTTCGCGTGCTACACAGAGTGTGGCGACTTGAACTTCCGCACATTTGTGCAAAGTTCTATGTCGAATACAGACAGACAGGCAAATAAGTTTTGCATCCAGAGCAACTTTTAGTCCCTCCAAGATGATACAACTTATTATCCTGTTCTGAGTGGACAGGAGCAGGATTGAGTGCCAGTTTTTGCAAAGGCTTAAGTTATTTAAATAAAGACGAAAAAGAAGTCAACATCTGTAAATACGAACCTATATACAGTGAGTTATGCCAGCAACTTTTCCAACGCTTAGTAAACGTTGTGTAGCTTGGAAATGTGAGACGATGACTAAAAGTGCTTCACTTACTGTTGTATAGCTGTTTAACTCCAGTGAAACTACTATACAATGAAATCAGCTTTGTACGACCTGTGTATATAGAAGAACTACAAACTAGTATATTTCTGCTAGCGAATAATAGGAGTCTAGAAATAAACAATGATTTACTTTTATGACTCAACTTATGCTAATTATACCTATGAAGTCGCTCCTTCTGGAACACGTGCGTAGATACCGACCATGCACTGGTCCGCGCTCGGGTGTGCTTACGACTGAACGGACGTAGGAAACAGCTGGCGGTAAAGCCATCACGTCCCCAGCTCGATCAGGAAACTAAATCCGTATTTCAGGAAGAACTAGCTAAACACATATCTGTGTTCGACAGCTGTGCTCACCCTGAAGAAGCTTGGAAAAATATCCAGGCAGCCATAGATACAGCTGTAAAAGCTGTGAATAAGGTAAATCCAAAGGTGAGTAAAAACCACTGGATCGCCACCGCCTCATCCGAACTGATAGATGCTAGAAGACTTATTCCGGCGAGCTCCGAATTCAATGAGGAGCGAAAGCTGCACAAGAGGAAACTTACGAAAAGTCTCCGCAAGGACCGTGAACAGTGGTGGGCGACAAAAGCCAAAGAGATGGAGAAAGCTTTGAGGATAGGCAACACCAGGCAACTATTTACACTCATCAGGGAAACGGGTGGGAGAAGACAAATCATTAGTGAGACAATCTCGGAAAAAAATGGCACTATAATTAGCTCACAGGATAGACGACTGGATCGTTGGAAAGAGCATTATGAGGAGCAGTTTAATTTGCCCACAGCCACGCTCAACCTTCCGAGCATCCAACACCTCCCTGAATGGGATATAGACACAGGTCCTCCGTCACTAACTGAGGTTACTAAAGCTGTCACCAATCTGAAACTAGGCAAAGCAGCGGGACCTGATGGAATGACTCCAGAGGTATTTAAGTACGGTGGAGACAGCTTACTGTCCGGATTAACTGAGGTACTAGGCAGCGTCTGGGAATCAGAAGAAGTCCCATCGGGTTGGTGTAAGTCACTGATTATCCCCATATACAAGAAGGGAGACAAGTCTTCCTGTGATAATCACAGAGGGATTAGCTTGACTAATATAGTATCTAAAGTCTTAGGCTCAATAATCATGCGTAGACTGAGTGGTGCTCGGGAGGCACAAACACGAGAGAGCCAGGCAGGCTTTAGACCAGGAAGAGGGTGTATTGATCATATCTTCACCCTCCGACAGATTCTAGAACATAGGCATTCCTACCGGCGTCCAACAGTCATTATATTTCTTGACCTAAAGGCAGCATTCGACTCTGTCGATCGGGAAGTTCTCTGGAGATGCTTGGCTGTAAAGGGAATTCCAAGAAAATATATTGCACTGATTAAGGCACTCTACTCGTACTCATACAGCCAGGTGAGGGCTTACGGCGAGCTGTCATCTGAACTGGTGACGACCAGTGGTGTCCGTCAAGGATGCCCATTATCTCCTTTTCTATTCAACTTCATCATAGATGTGTTAATGGACTTAACCCTAGGTGACTTCAGTGACTCAGGAGTTGACTTGCTACCGGGGAATAATCTCGTTGACTTGGAATATGCAGACGATATAGTCCTTCTAGGCGAAGACGCTGACGAAATGCAGAGTCTTCTAAACACCTTGAGCCGCAATCTACGAATGTTTGGCATGCGATTCGCTCCCGCCAAATGCAAGATGATGTTACAGGACTGGACTACATCGACGCCTAGTTTAAAAATAGGAAGTGAAGTGGTAGAGCACGTTGACCGCTTCACTTATTTGGGAAGTACCATCAGCCAACGCCAACGGGCTGATCTCTGACGAAATCTCAGCACGAATACAAAGGGCTCGTTTCGCATTTGTTAGTTTACGCCGACTCTGGCGTAGACGAGATGTTGGACTATCGACCAAAAAGCGAGTGTACTGCTCATCAGTCCGCTCCGTCCTCCTTTATGACTGTGAGACCTGGCCATTGAGAGTGGAAGACATGAAAAGATTAGCTGTCTTTGATCATAGGTGCCTGCGCTCTATTCCCCATGTAAAGTGGCATAATGAGATAAGCAACATTGAGGTTAGGCGTAGAGTTCTAGGTAAACAGAGGGAAATCAATCGACGAAGTTGTGAAGCTACAAAGACTGAGATGGTTAGGACATGCGTTACGTATGCCAAGTCATCGCCTCCCTCGACGAGCAATGTTAGCGGATATAGGGTCAGGCTGGAAAAAAGCTAACGGCGGTCAAACAAAAACTTGGCATCAGTCAATGAAATCCACAACAGTTGGTCTAAGCCACGTAGGAAGGTGTAGACTTCCAGGCTGGGGTCCTCGGGACGGTAAAAATCTATGGTTGGAAACAATTGGTGACATGGCTCAAAATCGTTCTCAGTGGCCAGCGCAGATGCATCCACTCCTTGTGACTTATGATCTCCAATGAAACTGTTTTGTTTCTCTTTATTACTCCTTTGTCTCACACCTCTGCTCACTGTCTCTATTATGCTTTTCTTGTACTTTCTTCTCTTGCTTCGCGTGCTACACAGAGTGTGGCGACTTGAACTTCCGCACATTTGTGCAAAGTTCTATGTCGAATACAGACAGACAGGCAAATAAGTTTTGCATCCAGAGCAACTTTTAGTCCCTCCAAGATGATACAACTTATTATCCTGTTCTGAGTGGACAGGAGCAGGATTGAGTGCCAGTTTTTGCAAAGGCTTAAGTTATTTAAATAAAGACGAAAAAGAAGTCAACATCTGTAAATACGAACCTATATACAGTGAGTTATGCCAGCAACTTTTCCAACGCTTAGTAAACGTTGTGTAGCTTGGAAATGTGAGACGATGACTAAAAGTGCTTCACTTACTGTTGTATAGCTGTTTAACTCCAGTGAAACTACTATACAATGAAATCAGCTTTGTACGACCTGTGTATATAGAAGAACTACAAACTAGTATATTTCTGCTAGCGAATAATAGGAGTCTAGAAATAAACAATGATTTACTTTTATGACTCAACTTATGCTAATTATACCTATGAAGTCGCTCCTTCTGGAACACGTGCGTAGATACCGACCATGCACTGGTCCGCGCTCGGGTGTGCTTACGACTGAACGGACGTAGGAAACAGCTGGCGGTAAAGCCATCACGTCCCCAACTCGATCAGGAAACTAAATCCGTATTTCAGGAAGAACTAGCTAAACACATATCTGTGTTCGACAGCTGTGCTCACCCTGAAGAAGCTTGGAAAAATATCCAGGCAGCCATAGATACAGCTGTAAAAGCTGTGAATAAGGTAAATCCAAAGGTGAGTAAAAACTACTGGATCGCCACCGCCTCATCCGAACTGATAGATGCTAGAAGACTTATTCCGGCGAGCTCCGAATTCAATGAGGAGCGAAAGCTGCACAAGAGGAAACTTACGAAAAGTCTCCGCAAATACCGTGAACAGTGGTGGGCGACAAAAGCCAAAGAGATGGAGAAAGCTTTGAGGATAGGCAACACCAGGCAACTATTTACACTCATCAGGGAAACGGGTGGGAGAAGACAAATCATTAGTGAGACAATCTCGGAAAAAAATGGCACTATAATTAGCTCACAGGATAGACGACTGGATCGTTGGAAAGAGCATTATGAGGAGCAGTTTAATTTGCCCACAGCCACGCTCAACCTTCCGAACATCCAACACCTCCCTGAATGGCATATAGACACAGGTCCTCCGTCACTAACTGAGGTTACTAAAGCTATCACCAATCTGAAACTAGGCAAAGCAGCGGGACCTGATGGAGTGACTCCAGAGGTATTTAAGTACGGTGGAGACAGCTTACTGTCCGGATTAACTGAGGTACTAGGCAGCGTCTGGGAATCAGAAGAAGTCCCATCGGGTTGGTGTAAGTCACTGATTATCCCCATATACAAGAAGGGAGACAAGTCTTCCTGTGATAATCACAGAGGGATTAGCTTGACTAATATAGTATCTAAAGTCTTAGGCTCAATAATCATGCGTAGACTGAGTGGTGCTCGGGAGGCCCAAACACGAGAGAGCCAGGCAGGCTTTAGACCAGGAAGAGGGTGTATTGATCATATCTTCACCCTCCGACAGATTCTAGAACATAGGCATTCCTACCGGCGTCCAACAGTCATTATATTTCTTGACCTAAAGGCAGCATTCGACTCTGTCGATCGCGAAGTTCTCTGGAGATGCTTGGCTGTAAAGGGAATTCCAAGAAAATATATTGCACTGATTAAGGCACTCTACTCGTACTCATACAGCCAGGTGAGGGCTTACGGCGAGTTTTCATTTGAAGTGGTGACGACTAGTGGTGTCCGTCAAGGATGCCCATTATCTCCTTTTCTATTCAACTTCATCATAGATGTGTTAATGGACTTAACCCTAGGTGACTTCAGTGACTCAGGAGTTGACTTGCTACCGGGGAATAATCTCGTTGACTTGGAATATGCAGACGATATAGTCCTTCTAGGCGAAGACGCTGACGAAATGCAGAGTCTTCTAAACACCTTGAGCCGCAATCTACGAATGTTTGGCATGCGATTCGCTCCCGCCAAATGCAAGATGATGTTACAGGACTGGACTACATCGACGCCTAGTTTAAAAATAGGAAGTGAAGTGGTAGAGCACGTTGACCGCTTCACTTATTTGGGAAGTACCATCAGCCAACGCCAACGGGCTGATCTCTGACGAAATCTCAGCACGAATACAAAGGGCTCGTTTCGCATTTGTTAGTTTACGCCGACTCTGGCGTAGACGAGATGTTGGACTATCGACCAAAAAGCGAGTGTACTGCTCATCAGTCCGCTCCGTCCTCCTTTATGACTGTGAGACCTGGCCATTGAGAGTGGAAGACATGAAAAGATTAGCTGTCTTTGATCATAGGTGCCTGCGCTCTATTCCCCATGTAAAGTGGCATAATGAGATAAGCAACATTGAGGTTAGGCGTAGAGTTCTAGGTAAACAGAGGGAAATCAATCGACGAAGTTGTGAAGCTACAAAGACTGAGATGGTTAGGACATGCGTTACGTATGCCAAGTCATCGCCTCCCTCGACGAGCAATGTTAGCGGATATAGGGTCAGGCTGGAAAAAAGCTAACGGCGGTCAAACAAAAACTTGGCATCAGTCAATGAAATCCACAACAGTTGGTCTAAGCCACGTAGGAAGGTGTAGACTTCCAGGCTGGGGTCCTCGGGACGGTAAAAATCTATGGTTGGAAACAATTGGTGACATGGCTCAAAATCGTTCTCAGTGGCCAGCGCAGATGCATCCACTCCTTGTGACTTATGATCTCCAATGAAACTGTTTTGTTTCTCTTTATTACTCCTTTGTCTCACACCTCTGCTCACTGTCTCTATTATGCTTTTCTTGTACTTTCTTCTCTTGCTTCGCGTGCTACACAGAGTGTGGCGACTTGAACTTCCGCACATTTGTGCAAAGTTCTATGTCGAATACAGACAGACAGGCAAATAAGTTTTGCATCCAGAGCAACTTTTAGTCCCTCCAAGATGACACAACTTATTATCCTGTTCTGAGTGGACAGGAGCAGGATTGAGTGCCAGTTTTTGCAAAGGCTTAAGTTATTTAAATAAAGACGAAAAAGAAGTCAACATCTGTAAATACGAACCTATATACAGTGAGTTATGCCAGCAACTTTTCCAACGCTTAGTAAACGTTGTGTAGCTTGGAAATGTGAGACGATGACTAAAAGTGCTTCACTTACTGTTGTATAGCTGTTTAACTCCAGTGAAACTACTATACAATGAAATCAGCTTTGTACGACCTGTGTATATAGAAGAACTACAAACTAGTATATTTCTGCTAGCGAATAATAGGAGTCTAGAAATAAACAATGATTTACTTTTATGACTCAACTTATGCTAATTATACCTATGAAGTCGCTCCTTCTGGAACACGTGCGTAGATACCGACCATGCACTGGTCCGCGCTCGGGTGTGCTTACGACTGAACGGACGTAGGAAACAGCTGGCGGTAAAGCCATCACGTCCCCAACTCGATCAGGAAACTAAATCCGTATTTCAGGAAGAACTAGCTAAACACATATCTGTGTTCGACAGCTGTGCTCACCCTGAAGAAGCTTGGAAAAATATCCAGGCAGCCATAGATACAGCTGTAAAAGCTGTGAATAAGGTAAATCCAAAGGTGAGTAAAAACTACTGGATCGCCACCGCCTCATCCGAACTGATAGATGCTAGAAGACTTATTCCGGCGAGCTCCGAATTCAATGAGGAGCGAAAGCTGCACAAGAGGAAACTTACGAAAAGTCTCCGCAAATACCGTGAACAGTGGTGGGCGACAAAAGCCAAAGAGATGGAGAAAGCTTTGAGGATAGGCAACACCAGGCAACTATTTACACTCATCAGGGAAACGGGTGGGAGAAGACAAATCATTAGTGAGACAATCTCGGAAAAAAATGGCACTATAATTAGCTCACAGGATAGACGACTGGATCGTTGGAAAGAGCATTATGAGGAGCAGTTTAATTTGCCCACAGCCACGCTCAACCTTCCGAGCATCCAACACCTCCCTGAATGGGATATAGACACAGGTCCTCCGTCACTAACTGAGGTTACTAAAGCTGTCACCAATCTGAAACTAGGCAAAGCAGCGGGACCTGATGGAATGACTCCAGAGGTATTTAAGTACGGTGGAGACAGCTTACTGTCCGGATTAACTGAGGTACTAGGCAGCGTCTGGGAATCAGAAGAAGTCCCATCGGGTTGGTGTAAGTCACTGATTATCCCCATATACAAGAAGGGAGACAAGTCTTCCTGTGATAATCACAGAGGGATTAGCTTGACTAATATAGTATCTAAAGTCTTAGGCTCAATAATCATGCGTAGACTGAGTGGTGCTCGGGAGGCACAAACACGAGAGAGCCAGGCAGGCTTTAGACCAGGAAGAGGGTGTATTGATCATATCTTCACCCTCCGACAGATTCTAGAACATAGGCATTCCTACCGGCGTCCAACAGTCATTATATTTCTTGACCTAAAGGCAGCATTCGACTCTGTCGATCGCGAAGTTCTCTGGAGATGCTTGGCTGTAAAGGGAATTCCAAGAAAATATATTGCACTGATTAAGGCACTCTACTCGTACTCATACAGCCAGGTGAGGGCTTACGGCGAGCTGTCATCTGAACTGGTGACGACCAGTGGTGTCCGTCAAGGATGCCCATTATCTCCTTTTCTATTCAACTTCATCATAGATGTGTTAATGGACTTAACCCTAGGTGACTTCAGTGACTCAGGATTGACTTGCTACCGGGGAATAATCTCGTTGACTTGGAATATGCAGACGATATAGTCCTTCTAGGCGAAGACGCTGACGAAATGCAGAGTCTTCTAAACACCTTGAGCCGCAATCTACGAATGTTTGGCATGCGATTCGCTCCCGCCAAATGCAAGATGATGTTACAGGACTGGACTACATCGACGCCTAGTTTAAAAATAGGAAGTGAAGTGGTAGAGCACGTTGACCGCTTCACTTATTTGGGAAGTACCATCAGCCAACGCCAACGGGCTGATCTCTGACGAAATCTCAGCACGAATACAAAGGGCTCGTTTCGCATTTGTTAGTTTACGCCGACTCTGGCGTAGACGAGATGTTGGACTATCGACCAAAAAGCGAGTGTACTGCTCATCAGTCCGCTCCGTCCTCCTTTATGACTGTGAGACCTGGCCATTGAGAGTGGAAGACATGAAAAGATTAGCTGTCTTTGATCATAGGTGCCTGCGCTCTATTCCCCATGTAAAGTGGCATAATGAGATAAGCAACATTGAGGTTAGGCGTAGAGTTCTAGGTAAACAGAGGGAAATCAATCGACGAAGTTGTGAAGCTACAAAGACTGAGATGGTTAGGACATGCGTTACGTATGCCAAGTCATCGCCTCCCTCGACGAGCAATGTTAGCGGATATAGGGTCAGGCTGGAAAAAAGCTAACGGCGGTCAAACAAAAACTTGGCATCAGTCAATGAAATCCACAACAGTTGGTCTAAGCCACGTAGGAAGGTGTAGACTTCCAGGCTGGGGTCCTCGGGACGGTAAAAATCTATGGTTGGAAACAATTGGTGACATGGCTCAAAATCGTTCTCAGTGGCCAGCGCAGATGCATCCACTCCTTGTGACTTATGATCTCCAATGAAACTGTTTTGTTTCTCTTTATTACTCCTTTGTCTCACACCTCTGCTCACTGTCTCTATTATGCTTTTCTTGTACTTTCTTCTCTTGCTTCGCGTGCTACACGGAATGTGGCGACTTGAACTTCCGCACATTTGTGCAAAGTTCTATGTCGAAAAGAGACAGACCTATGAAGTTAGACGCGTATAATAATAAGACTGATGGTATTTTAATAGTAACTAACCTGTGGTTTTTTAAGCCATACTTTTGGACGAGTGAATTTCTCGACACGTGGCAACAATCGACCAATGATTACAGCTTGAAGAGTGTATGCATCATTAACACGGAATTGAATAACGTGATGGAAAGTAGATTCACCCTCTGACGTTAAATTACGAGCAGGTGCCCATGTAATTTTCAATAGAGCTTGGCCGTGCAAAGGTGAAAGGTGAATTTGTTTAGAGACTGCAGGATAGCATGATCGAAATTCGTTATCTGTTTCTGATGCTATCCAGTCAATAAGGAATTCATTGTCTGGAGGTCCACGTTGAACTACAACCTTTGAAAAAATTAAAGGGAATGAGACATGCAACAAACTGCTAAAATATTTAAAAAGATTATAGACTGGTGAACAGGAACGTCTGTTGTAACCATGACTTAGGTTACTTTGGTAATGGACTTAGAATCTATACAAATCACAGAATATGAGAATGTGAATTAAATAACAAGATGTGAAGGGAAAGCAGGACGAAACCGAGTGTTCTCATCAGTTTAAAAAAATGAATTTCATCTGTAAAGACGGCTGGGGTTATTATCAAGGGGATGCTTAAATAATAGTTTGATATTATTCATCAGTAATCACCAATCTGACTGATTTAATTTTCACCGTACAACTTTGCACAGAAATGCAGTAGTTTACGTTACCACATTCCATACTGCATACAAATGTAGAGAGAAGCAAAGAAAAACTCAAAATAACTACAATGAGCAGAGTTGCCCGGGAGAAAGAACAATTATACAGACTTAATGGATCTAAGAGATTACAAAGACCGAATCGATTTCCGTTATTGAGAACGATTTTGAAACATATTAGCAATCGTCTCCGGTCATTGGGTCCCCAATAATAAACATCTGTGGTTCGAGATGCCAGAGTTTTAGCTAATAACGCCTGTTGTCAGATTTAGCATAAAGACACTGAACGCTCGGATATAAAAAGTAGCAGCATGGTTTAAGGAGACTAATAGTAGTATTTTTCCAGCTCTCATGGTCGCTGAATTAAGGAAAGATGAAGAATCTACCTATGTAATAGTACGAAAGGTGACAGAAAAGTAAGATGAAGATGAGTGATAAGAAAGCTTTGTGTATTTATGAAAGCGTGTGGGATTTTATTACTTACCGGTTGCTCAGACTATGTAAGTTGATTTCTACATGAAATGATCGAAGCAGAAAGAGCATCGGTAAAAATTGACCACAGAAGTCAGAGGACAAATGCATGATGCTGAACAGACACTGCCTGTTTGAGTTGCTTTTTTGAGTCGTGTCAGTATGAAGACCTTATCGCCGCAAGGTGAGTCGATGTACAATTTTCGGGGATTACTTTTTCTAAACCACCTTCCCCAGGGTGGAGAAGAAGCATAGCTGGTTTGCTGGTTGTAAGAGGATAATATCTTACTCCTGTTACATCACTATCCACCAACAGTAAGAATTCACCCCAAGACACTAAACAGAGTGCGGGCAACTTACACCATTATGGCAACTGCTTTTGGTTTAACCTTTACACAAGAAACCTTTCTGGTATGGTTGGACCTGCAAGAGACAGTATAGCTTGTTTACACCAATCAATGACGTGTATCTGACGATGACAATGTTCAGTATTGTAGTTTGAAATGCCACTGATTATTTTCTATGAATACTTGTTTTCATCAGAAAACAGTGTATAACTTACATATACGAAATGAATCAAGTGCATCAGGGATAAATAACTAAGTACATTATAAAAAGGGCAGAGACTTACCGACTGTGCCTCATCAATAGGGTTCTCTAGCAACAAGAAACGAGTTAATGGCTTCCCAGTAGTTGAACCAAAATCCACTACAGCTCGTCGAGAAAACGTCGATAAAGAAAGAATGTCTGAAACATTCACTGTTAGTGGTTCTTCATTCTCGTTCCTATGCAAGACCACTGTATATTTATTATCAAGTGATGTTGCCTCAGTCATATTATCCTGTCGAAAGGTAAATAAAAGAAAATAGAATGCGTTAACAATGCTTAGATATATTTGATATAGTAAACAAACCGTCTACTTTCTAAGGGATGATATAACTTAGTAACCAGCTCGACATCATAGATAAATGACTACATATAGCTTATTCAACTTCTAAAATTAAAAATTAAATGTTTTTCAACGATCATATGCATTTGTACGTGGTTGGCAATGTGCTACATCTGTCATGTGTGGGTTAATGATACTACCTAACCAGTAAACCATAATAGGCGGAACGCGGTTAGCATCTAAGACTCGGTGGTTGGAAGTCTAGCACCTACACCTGTGAGCTACAGTTCCCAATATTTAATCCTTACATTATTTGCTTAAGAGCATAGTTAAACAAGTATAAAGGTCTCTTCTGAAACACCAGTACTACGCGGCGTACGCCAAATGATAAAATGACCAAATAATAATACAATTTGGAAACATACAATTCTGTAGTGTTTACAAAGCATGATTTTAAAATGGATCTTGACTTCTTTAAAAATGAACAAAAAAGTGTGGTTTAGTATTTATGGTACGTTGATAGTGACTTCTTCCTTCAAAGATGTTTATTTCCCGAATTTAGTTTCTCCTATGGAAGTGTTGATAGCGGTGATTCCAACTAATCCTAACGCCATCTAAAAAGAAGTTTTTGAATCGAGGGCGTACAAACCCTACAATCTTATCAAATGACAACACTGAAGAGTGAATTTTATTCCGATATTTTTAATTAAAACACAAACTTGGTACAGCAAGTGCACCAAGAGATGTACCACACAAAAAATGCGAGAACAATATGAGGAAAACAGAGACCGAATGGCTCAAGAGGGGGGGGACAGCAGAATGAAGCAAGTAGGCATATTGATTAATTGCACTCCAAAAAACACTCATTAATTCAGATTAATTCTGAAAATGGAACGGGGGAACTGCAGCATGTTTACCACTAATACCATTTTTGAGCCGCATCTGATAACGCTACTGGACACGTAATCCGATGGACCTCAACCAGTGATGCAATAATAGATCAATACCCAATATTATAATGTGACATCACCTACTGACAAATCACATTTACTTTGTCTAAGAACACGCCATAAACTATTTAATTATCTAATGTCAGCACTAGTTGCAAGCAATTCTGGGCACAGTGATGATTGAACTATGGATGTACACCACCAGACTAGAGAGGCTGGATACTATGAGCACACATAAAAAAGCACGGGAAAAACTCTATACATCTAATTTCAGACATCCAGACTAATATTACAAAGGTATCAGAAATTACTACAGGAGTAAATCTTATGGCAAACATTCGAAGTTTTCTGCTCAAGGTGTTTTATTATCCTCATCTAAGAGGATAATAACATCCACGAACTCAAAATCAGCAAAACTGTGCCCTAGTAGCAAGTAAATGTTTAAGAAGCTAAAGTCAGTTTATTAGTATATCTATGGTGAAATTAAACAAGCAAATAGGCATCTCCAATGGATACACTACTGATTGTCATCACCTCAGATAACAACTCTCTGTAAGTTCTTACACACCTGCGTGGATTCGAGTATTCAGTCTTGATTAGTATACCTTCTAAGTACTTCGTGCGAAAACGTTGCCACAGCACGTTTTGGTTGACGGGGTGGAATGCCACCTTCAGGCCGAATATACAGCAAATGTTGGAAGCCGGCAAGCATGCTTATGTTTTTAAATGTCAAAAGGCGAAAATATAATCAATACATCCTCTTAATGGTCTAAAGTCTAACTAGTTTCCACGATTTAGTTTCTCCCATGCACCGCTCAGTTTACGCATGATTATCGAATCTACAACATTAAATGCTATACTAGTCGAGTTAACCCCACTATGATTATCACACGAAGACTTACCTTGCTTCTTACAGACAGGGGTAATCAATGTCTTACACCAGTTTAACAGAACTATCTCTGATTTCCAGACATAATATGTTATCCTAGTTAACCCAGACAACAGTCAGCTCCATCCCTAAACACATATGGAGTAACTCTACCAGACTCTGCTGCCTTGCTTCATCTCAGATAAAAGATACCCTCTGTAACTTCAGTTACAGATGGAGGATCAATACTGGCATCCCATCCAGGTAGGTGTTAGATGCTAGGCAAGTTAAATACGGTTGCAGGCCAGTTAGGTTGTTCCTAAAAGTGTTCCCCCAACGTTTCAGCCTTCTATCTTGAGATCTATTACACCTTGGAGTGAAAACCCGACTGTTGAATATGGGTTTTAATCTCATCAAATTTAAGTTAATGACGCAGAACCTGCTTGAGTCAACATCTAGTTTAGGAATAATTTTTTAACGGGTTAATCACTTTACTCACGTTGTCGAAAACAGACAGTTAATCACTTTACTCAAGTGAGTTGTACCACTTTCACCGTGGAGGTTTGTGACTAATCTTAGCGTGCATATCTCTACCATGTGTTTTTCTACGCCTTATCGCTTTATTCAACTTAGAACTGTTCAACTTTAAAGAGATGTCATAGCAAGTAAGTATAATTAGCTTGGTCACTAGATCGTATTGCAGTTCTTATATAAGAAAACCGCCCAAGTATTTAAAAGCAGTAAAAAGTTTGAGACCAAGTATTTATTTAGGCATCACGACACTTTATAATGAAGTGTTTATAACAATTTACTAATTTATACACTTTAAATTCGCCGTGTGACACTTAGTATAATGGTTAATACACTTCTAAAATACTAGTTGAGCTGAGCTATGATAATCTGTACATTACTGAAGTTGGAATACAAATAGTAATTGTGATCAGTCAAAACAAGTAAATAAGCAGGAAACTAAAATGAAATTACCAATACTTACACGATTAGTTGATTCCTCATTTTTCAAATTTTGCTTAGAAATACATAGTGGCCATATGGGACCCACTGGTCGGTTTCGATCCTCAGAGGCAATATATAAAACCTCCTGACTTGTACTAAGCCATGATTTTCTCACTTTTCGGGGTTCCATTATGCAGGAATGGGATACAGGAACTCTTTCAGAATGCAAAGAACAGTCATAATAGATTACAGTTACTAAGGGTAGTAAAAATACTACTACAACAACGTTAACACAGTGCTTATATGTATAAAATAATGTCATTTGGGACGAAAGAAATAAACGGAATTGTTGCTAGTGGATCAGTTAGGTGCCTAGAGTTGAACAACGGGAACTGATCAGTTAGAAATACGATTAGCTCCACAAGCATCAAAAATAACACACAAGAACGAGTATCAACGAATATGTGTAGTCGATCAGATGAATGGCGTCATATGGTGATAATCTGCTGGGAAGACTGAGGGCGGGGCGTAGCCCAACAGCAATACAAATCTCTCTGTGCAAACATTATGTGCCTAGAAATAAGTTGCACCTTTTGTGTGAGTGACGACGCCAACTGATTAACAAAACCTTGTTAGGGCCCGAGCCTGTAGAGTCTAATCTAATTTATACGCCAAAATAAAGTATAAAGGAGCAGGAATAAAAGGACTCAGGGCATAAAATATGAATTTTTGTAAAGTGAAGTGCTAAAAATACATATTATGCCAAGAGATAAAGTTCTTTAGCGGGACAGTGAGTGCCTAATCCACAGGTTTCACACGTTCATCGTCCTACTACGAGCACCTACTTATAGGCGTCTAGTTGTTAGGAAAATTTATGTTGTTCAGGAATGCATAAGTGAGAGAGATAGTGAAAGAAGCCCATTTTAGGGCAACACAATCAAAGGAACAATACCTGCGTGACGACCTAATCAACTTGAACTCCCGCCGCAACGCGCTTAACTGTATTTCTGACGTTCTAGTTTTAAGATTGAAAGCTACACCTTATAATCTGGTGCTCTATATCTTTGTGTGTAAAGCAGATTTTGCCTGTAAAAGGGAGCTGAAGGGCAACAGTGATACGTCCACCTTGCAAGACGACCTCAACAAACTGTCGGAGTGGTCTGTTGAATGGATGCTCCCGATCAACGTGGCAAAATGTGCAACCATGCGCATTGGACAAGCAAGCGCGAGCTCCTACGAACTAGAGGGAATAACACTTCCATCAGTTCAGACTCACTTGGACTTAGGTGTCATAGTTAGCCACGACTTAAAAACTACAGCACACTGTCGCGCGGTGGCTGCACGTAGTTTCAGGTCCTTATGGGCGATTCGCAGAGCCTTTACAAGAATTACCAGAGATATGTTCACCTCCTTATACACATCTCTGGTTAGGTCAAGACTGGAAAACTGCATCCAGGCCGCCAGTCCGTGTCTAAAAGGGGATTCACACATTCTAGAAAGTGTTCAAAGGAAGGCAACACGTATGGTTTACGGCATAGCTAACTTATCATATGAGGAAAGACTAGATAGTTTAAATCTCTTCTCACTGTCATACCGTAGGCAGAGAGGAGATTTAATCACAATGTTTAAAATTTTAAATAACGACTACGGACCTGACCTATTCTCTCTTTTCCTTCCCACCAGGTCGGAACACCTTAGAGGACATAGCAGGAGAGTTCAAAAGCCAAGGAGAAATCATATTGCTGTTGAGTACTGGTTCTCACATCGAGTCATAAACTCTTGGAACCGACTCCCAGAAGAAGTGGTGTCTGCAACCTCAATTGATTCGTTCAAGAAGGGTTTGGACAACCACAGAAATCTACTAGAAAAGGATTAACATAGGCTGCAAGCCTTCTATCCTCAAACAATAAATCTGAATCTGAATGAAATAATGCTCCTATCCACGCCAAGTAAAATACTAAGTCGCATCATCCTGGAGAGAATAAAGGATGCACTGGATACTGAACTCTGCCAGCCCAACTGGAACAAGCTGGCTGGATTCAGGAGAGACAAATCATGTGTCAATCAAATTACAACTCCACGCATCGTCGTCACAGAACAGAATAGAATGGCAGTCAAACCTCTACCTCAACTTCATTGACTTCAAAAAGCCTTCAGCAGACAGCGTTGACTGAGAAGTAATTTAGAAACTAATTCAACACTACGGCGTACCTCAAGTCTTTGTCAACCTCAGTCAACGGCCATGTAACGGTGGAATGTGTCACGTGTTCCACAACGGAAAACTCAGTGAGGCGTTCGAAGTGTGCAGGAGTAAGACAAGCTGGCTGGCTGTATATTATCAACAACGATGATATTCTTAATTGTGGTGGACTGGATTATGCGTCAGACCGTTGGGGGCGAGGAGTCAGGAATACGCTGGACGACCGATTAGAAGACTCTAGAAGATCCGAATTTCGTAGATGAAATATGAAATAAGCTCGAAGACTTGCAGGCGAAAAGCAACAAACTAGCTGAGGAGACAGGCAGCGAAAACAGGACTACAGGTAAATACAGAGAAAACGGAGGTGGTGAATATAGCCAATCAACAGCAACAACAACTAGCACCAGTCACCATTAACGAGAGAGATTTTACAGAGGTTGCCTCTTTCATTTATCTGGGAAGTATTGTTTCAACTACAGGCAAAACTGACGAAGATGTCAAAGTCAGAATCGGAAAGGCAAGATACGCCTCCATCAACCTGAAACCAGTTTGAAAATCTTTCGCACTCAGCCAGCACAAGGAAAAAGTTTCGCATTTTCAACACCAATGTGAATTCCGTTCTTCTATATAGGTCAGAAGCTTCCACTGCATGTCACGAAAAGGATTTCCAACATGCGGCAGACTTTCATCGACAGCTGCGTTCACTCCGTACTAAAGATCGAAAGGCCAGGAAGAATAAGCAACAAGAAACTATGGGAACAAACCAGCCAAGAGCCAATCGCTCAAAAAACTGTAGGAGAAAGTGGAGATGAATTGGGCATACATTGAGGAGGTCGCCGAATGACATCGCATTTCAGGCCCCCGAGTGGAATCCAAATGGGAGGCGACGAGTTGGTCGTCCTAGTGTGATATTGAGGAAATCGTGTGAGGGAGAGATGAGAGAGCTTGGTCGACCGTGGACCCAGCTGAAGAGGACGGCATAAAGCAGAACAAAATGGAGGTGTGTTGTTTCAGCTGTATGTTATGCGATTCGGATTTTAGAGAGTTTCCATAAAACCATGGGAAAAAGATCCGAAATGAAGACGTTAATTTTGGATTATGCTCATGTCAGTCAAGTTTTAAAAACTCTGAATGTACAGGCCTTGCTACGATGGACCACACGCTGTCCCTCGACGGCTTTCAGAAACAATTTGTATTAACCAACGAGAAAAACGAAACACAGATTGGCGACTCAAGAATCCTTTATTCTTACGCCAACATATAGCCGACAATAATGTTATTACAGAGAGATCGAGAATAAGTGTTATTACAATAAATCGCGATATTACTTCCGGTAGTTATTATAAATACACTGAACAGCGAAAGATGGGACAATAACTGCCGTATTGTTGACACCGGCGAAAAATATGGAGGAGTTGGGGTTGAGCAAACAACCATGAATTGATTGTTCAATCCTCAATTACATTGACAGCTCATATACCTAAATAAACTTGTTTGCGCTGCAATGAGGTAAAACCTATGTTCTATTATTCTTGTGCTTTATTTGGTACTCTTTCGGTGGAGGTACTGCATACTTGAGCGGTAATCTCTACGATATTAACCTCTTACTATAGGTTAATGTAATTAAGTACGAACACTATCAACTGATATTGGTGGTAACTTATAAGGGATTTATCGAACCTAAACATCTCCCTAACGTCACGCGATTACACCTCCTGGCCATAGTTGAATCTGTAGGGATCATTGTTTAAGAATCTAACTAGTGTATTCAAAATATAAGAACAGAACGTAGGCACTGTATTAGAGTATGATCTCGTTATAGATTAAGTGCATTCAAAAATAGTACATTACTTTTATTCCAGTTGAAGCGTGATGTAAATCCATATGATGATGTGTCATTGTTAGCCGCGTCTCGTAAACCGTTAATGCCCAGTTCTTGCTAGGCTGGGACTCACGCTGTTCCTCGAAGCTTCTCAGAAACGCTTAGTACGAACGGACGCAAAAACCAGAACCCAGTTTGGCGACTCGAGAATTCTTTATTCTAACACCAACACATAGCCATTGTACAACTAAGCTTTACAACTAAGGTCTATGAACAAATATTACAATAATAAATCACAATATTACTTCTAACAGTTTTGGTCTGACTTCTTTCTGAACAGCGACCGATGAGACGATGACTGGCTGATGGATGCCTCCGCGAAAATTGGGGAAGTTGGTTTTGAGCAAACAACTATGAATTGATCGTTTAATCTTCATCTACATTGACACCCGCCGGCCCAATAAGGGATCCATCCCTTTTTTCCATCACGACCAATGCACGTTGACTTGGATGCCATTGCGAGAACCTGGGTCACACGGACAGAGCTGAAATGGAGAGGAAACAGAAAAGCCAACACACCACAAGCATACCCACAGCACAATCTCACACATCAATGACAACCTACACCTTCCAGTTAAAGGCATCCTCTTGACACATCCTCTTGCAACACAATCACCACTTGCTAGAATGACTCTTGCAGAATGCAGTGTGGCCATAGCACCACCTCACGATACTCTACGCACATCCTCTTATCTACTCACTACCAATTACCACTGCAATCGCTTGTCACTCATTCTGCTTCATTTCTAGTAACGGTGACGTATACGAGCCTCAGTCATCTACAATCTCGCACCCCGGCGTGTGGGACCACAGCTAACAATTATCTCCGTATGCATTTCATTCTCAGCAATAGCCTCCCCGGCGTATACGACCCATCTGCTGTCCTTAACATCAACCAATTCATTCACGGATGTAGAAGACAAGAAACAACTTCAGAACTAAGCACGACGAAAATTTTAACAAAATTATGCAATAACAACAAGGTACGAAAACAACGAGTAAACACAATGAATCCAAAAACACCAATTGATGTGACACAACACACATATATACAAACAGTGCACATAACCTCGCAGATCGTGTCTCGATGGAATTCCTTGGAAGAATCGCGCAGGAATTACACCAGTACGCCTGCAACCCCTCTCAGGTTGACGACTGTAAGTTGTGGAATGTCCGAACACGAACAAGATTAACCGACAATTACAATAATTGGAACTCATATAATTATTTAAAGCAAACATATGTACAATCACTACATCAAATGTTGTGGATTCATGCATGACGAACTATCCTTGAAGAACTGTAGGACTTACTGCAGTACGCCTACATTCCTTCTCAGGTTGTTGATCCAAGTGGAAGTCGTCCGGACACAATCAGAATTACCAACAGCTAGATGACAGATGATATCAATTCAGTGTATACAACATGAACACATGTACAAAATCACACACCAAGCACATTGGACCGCTGATTAATGCGCTACCCTTTGAGGAATTGTAGGACTTACAGCAGTAAGCCTACAACCCTTCTCAGGTTGACGCTCTAGGTTGGAAAATCGTTGCAGAGTTCATTTGCTGACTCCCTTCTATCAGCTATATCCTCAAATCTGAACGGTGACACACCCATGTCATTGTATGGTAGAATATAGACGAGGAACAAACACACGACGTATCTGATCAACCAAGCGTAGAAACAGAGTGATTTACACCAAAGATAATAGCATTCAAACAGTGACTTGAAACTAGAAATGCCTTTATTCATGCAAGTCAATTTAACAATTACTCTCTCGTTTACACTTGGCTTATTCTCACTAAACTGAGCAATATCTTTCGTCTTTTCAAACGCACCCATACTATCACAGTTATTGCACAAGATACTTCAGTTAATGGGCGTCTTTTTCATTGTGGATGACACCACCAATGACAACTGAGTGACACAAGTTGATGAACTTAGCGGTGGATCAGCAGCTGTTGTTGTCCGGCTTTCAGATAGATGTCTAACTGCAAGATTACCACCACTGCTGTCTTTTACTGTCAGCTCCGGTTTAGCACTATCATCTGATGATATGTGGGCTTCACTCTGATAAATTACACTGACGGTTTGACAAGTATGCATGCCTTCTGCAACAGCATCTGCATTTATTTCTAATTCACGTTCAAGTTGTACAGAACCTTTGTTCAACTTAGCAGTAGTAGGCATATCCCTCATCTCATCATGATCAACCAAAGACAAATGTGAAGTATCATGATCATTATCATGAATATTCACTTTACCGTCAGTTTCATCATTTTTAAACACTTCATTAACAGCAGTAGACAATTTTGGTTCCTCCTCGTAAATCCTAAAAGGTTCTATACCTACACTCTGACTATTAATACCTTGTAAACTTGTGGAGTCAGAACTCCACTCTGAAGCAATAACTCTATTCTGTGACACTCTATTCAACAATGGCTTACCAGTTGTAACTACAGACTTCTTGACCGCACCGTTATCGTCACACAATTCGGAGTCAGACCTGGATTTCACATTTAGCTTATCACTGAACTTGCTCACTTATTCACAGTTCACCTTTGTATGCACCTCTTGAAAACATGTAAAACACAACCGTGTTTGTCTTGCATCTTGCAACTTATCTGTTGAGGATGTACTACGAAACCTGTTACACTCAATAGATCTATATGCATTACTAGACACCATAGAGCCTTCTCGATATCCACCTCTCTGAGATCCGTTCGTCATCAATGATTGCATTTTGCTCTCAGACTGCTCTATTCCAGGGGTGAAATGCAATAGACTGGCGAACTTGCTCATAGATTGATTGACACTATCTTTTACCAGCTTCAGAATATCATCAAACTTTGGCTCGATGCCTTCATCCTCTATACGAGAGCTTATCTTCACCCACTTCCTTTGCAGTCGAGTAGGTAGGCGTCTCGCTATTACTTCTAGGATAATACTCGAGTTGAGGTCACTCGTGCAGTTCATCAAAATCAATGCGTTTCTGTGAGTCAAAAGATTGCCCGAAAACTCAGTGAGTGCCTTGGAGTCATTTTGCAATTGACCACC
>CALYDD020000386.1:0-39596 GCA_944472135.2 Trichobilharzia regenti | reverse complement strand
GCTTAACACCACGGTAAGAGAGAGAAAGGACGACAAGCTTTGTGGTGATTTGTGCCTCGTAACGATGAAGATTAGCACCTCAGTATCTGAATTCGCCGAAAACTTTGACGCGATGAACTATCCTTCAAAGTGAATCGTTCGGTGAAGAACTGAGAGAAATACGCACTGAGTAAAACAGATAGAAAGATAGATAGATAGATAGATAGATAGATAGATAGATAGATAGATAGATAGATAGATAGATAGATAGATAGATAGATAGATAGATAGATAGATAGATAGATAGATAGATAGATAGATAGATAGATAGATAGATAGATAGATAGATAGATAGATAGATAGATAGATAGATAGATAGATAGATAGATAGATAGATAGATAGATAGATAGATAGATAGATAGATAGATAGATAGATAGATAGATAGATAGATAGATAGATTGAAGCAATGAACTAGGAAACACCTTTAATTAACTTTTATTTTATTGTCGTGCAATAATGCATGTATTTCAGAGATTATATTATAGAATTCCATCCTAATGATGATTAATGTCTTAGTGTTTAATACTGAGCTGTAAATTACTCATGAGTATAATAATTAGTGTGAAGAAACGTTAATTTTTCTCGAGGCAATTAATTATAAACTATTTTTTAATGAGTATGCATTAAGGTGAGACAAAATTTTTTTATGACCAATTATGTTAATACTAGAAATACAATCAAGAGGCCTGGTTAAATAATCACGTGTCACTCAGTAATAATGGTGGTAAGAAACTGTTTTACATAATGAAAAGTAAGTACTTCAAGTTCGTTGTATAAAATAAGACAGATAAAACATTTATATGGTTAAGTAAGGATGGACAGAAAGATTTCCCAAATTTTTTTCTGCACGTATATTTTGTCTGTAAAGTTACGAACTCCAGGTTAGGTGCTAACGAGATACGTATTCCATACGAGAATTTACATCATAGTTTTGTGTCGACTTGACGATCACTGATCAGTTAATGAGAAAGTATGAAACTTTGAACTTCATACGATAACTTGCCTTGATGAATTTCGATAAAGAAAGATCAGATTAGCAGTATGAAATGATATCACTCTGTTTCACGGGTTCTCATCAGCTGATGATTACCTGAAATTCCAATGGTTATAAGTAATCACTATTTTAATGAGATCCACACAAACATTAAATTTACCATGGAATATGAACAAAACGATGAGTTCAGTGTCCTGGACCTTTATGTGAAAAGAAGAAACGATGGTATGGTCAAAAACTCCATCTACAGAAAAGAAACCTTGACCAAACAATATCTTCACCATAATTGCTTCTGTTCTATGAGCTATAGGCGTGGATTAGTAAGGAGAATGTATGAAACAGCCAGGAATTTTTACTCGCCTAACAAAGTGGAAGAAGAATTAGGCCTTGTTGAAAAATGTTTAAAGGGGAAAACAGGTCTCAAAAGAAATTTTTTTAAAAATGGAGCAAAGAAAATGACGAGAAAATGATACATCCAACTTTTAAAAAGAGGAAAGTGTTTATTTGCCTCCCATATAAAGGATAAGCAGTATCACCAAAGATTAACAGGAGAATGAGGGGAGCAACAAAAAGAGGCTTCGCTGCACCTAAGCTGGTGACACTATACAGCACCACATGTTCTAAAAGCCAATCGAAACTGGACAAGTACCCTGCTGATGTTTCCTCCAACTGCATTTATAAATTTACGTGCACCTGAAGAAGCAAGTTCATTGGAACGACAGAAACAAAGGCTTCTATCCAGTTTTTAGAGAATCTCTCAAGACATTTATTTATGCCTAAAAGGAAGTAGATATTCTCGAAGTGCAATTACTAAACATCTTGTGGATAAGGATCATTTCATCAAGATTTCTAAATCATGCAAAATATCAAACATACGAAAAACAACAAATTTGTTACGATTTTCTGAAGCAGTTTTAATCAAACCTTTCAAACTAGCCTTATGCACACAGAAAGACAGTATAATTACTCTCTCACTTCCATCTTAACTGCACTGCGGTTACATCGATTGTGATTTCAGCTCACTGAGAAAGTTTTAAATCTTGTAAACTGTTACCTTCTTCAGTTTTTATGTGAACTTACAATCTATCACTATTTATCAGATTGTTCTGTTTTCTGTCTTCCCCTCCCGCTTCTTTTCCATTTTGAAGTCATGTAAGTGGATGTCAATTGAAATTGTAATGCTTATATTTCGGATGCGTTGATTTTATCATATATTTCCTCTACTACAACTCAAACATTGAAGTGTAATACTATCAGCTTTTATTACTACTATAGTTTCAGGTAGTTTGTAGGAGATGAGAACCTGCAAAGTAGAATGAAATCACTTGATACCACAAATTTCATCCTTCTTTCCCTATTGAAACTTCAAACTGCTTTCATCTGCCTCTGAGATAATCTTGACGTATACATTTGATCATCTGTCCTATTGTGATCTATGTGTAACCACCTTTAATTTCGGTGAGACCAATCACTAAGGCTTAATAATCTATTACATGCTGAACATCGTTAACAGATAAGCGACTGAAGAGCTAAGAAGGTTAAAACTTTTAAAAATGCTTTTAAAACTATCACGAAGTATATTCACTCTACTGTATATGAAGAATACTTTTGAAATAACGGTTAGAAAAAACTGAAGCTATTGAGAATACATATTACTCACAAACCAACACCATCACTACATTTGATGCTATATGCGGACCAAAATACCCAACAACAACAAAAGAACACAAGATCAGCACCATCTTCAAAAAGGTTTCATAAACAGTAAAATGCTCTGTAACATAAAAAGTGAACGTTTCCTCAGACTTGGGATAGGAGAAGTTAAACTGGCTATCAGAAGACATGACAGATATGTATTCCTTCATATCAATAAATGTATATGACATTGGGTAACAGCTTCGGTTACAGAGTGCAAAAGTAATTCAACAGTGGGAATACTAAATGTCCAGCAGCCTAATTCTTAGATCAATCTTCATTTGGTAGACACACTGAATTAAACCTGACTTATTAATCGATGAATTCACATACCGGGAACAGCTAAAAGATCGATATCCAGGTAAACAAAAGGATCAGTGCCAATTTTCAAGTGTTCATTTTCAATGATATGATTGGCTATGCGTTAGAAAGGAAATCATTCAACCATTTCTGCTATCATGATAACAACTCTGTGGATTTCTACAGACTAAATTTTTATTTGTTTGTTTGTTTGTTTTTCTGTCTGCCTACTACTTTTGTATTTATTTAGAATTCCTGCATAATCCAATATTTTTCTTAGTTTCTATGTGCATCCTGACTACAACTCATTCTTTGAATTACTCATTTCATTATGTAACTCTAATACACTTCTTCAACTCCTTTTATGAAATGACTAATATTACATGGAAAGGACAATACTTGCATTTTAATAGCTTTTGTCCACATAGCTTTAAACGTGGTCTAGTCAAAACTTTGTACTATAGAGCGAGGAGAATATGCTCTACAGAGAAACTAGAGGAGGAGTTTGAGTTCCTTGAAAATATATTGAAGAGAAATGGGTATCCTCAAAGGTTCATCAACAAGTATGGAAGATCTGAAGTCACAAAAGTAAAACAAATCACAGTGGAAAAAAAGCCAGTCTACCTTCAGCTTGATTATAAAGGTGAAAATATTGCAGCGATGATCAACAGAAGGCTGAGTACATCACTAGCCATAGCGTATCCTGCAGCTAAGCTCGTTCCCGTCTATCGAACAACTTGCTCTTTGGTGCAATCGAAAATCGATAGATATCCTTCTCATGTTACCTCCAACTGTGTATACAAATTTACATGTATCTGCGGAGCAGTTACATTGGAAGGACGAAAGAGGGATATCTACGATTTTCTGAACATGTACCAAAAGCTTACGTCTAAAGGAACAAATGCTTTAAACAGTGCCATCACCAGGCATCTTCGACACGGGTCATGGGACGTGAAAAGTCGTTCAAAATTATCAATAAGCAAAAGCTCAATTTCCTTAAGTTTGCTGAACCATTCATCAAGCGTTATCAGTTCTTTGCCCTGGTAACGGATATTTCATCTCTTTCCTCCGAATGTGAAATGCTAAAAGTTTCCATTGTGTTTGATTATTATTGTTCGGATAGTGGTTAATATTGCATATTTATTATGTATAATTTTTAGTGTATGCGTATATGATCGATGATTTTTGTTTAAATAACTCTGTGCAAGTATGTTAAAATTTTTGTAGATATATTTAATAATGTCTTTGCCATGTAGCAGCTGACGAGAAGGCAACGAAATAAAAGATGGTACCATTTTATTCTGCTAAAACGTATCTTGCATTAACAAATATGTTTGTTTGGATGGAGGATTTCATCATGATCTGACATCAGTGTCCAGTAGGATACAGCAGGTCGAAAATGAGGAAGTAACTCATCGAAGAAGACATTGCGAACGGTCGCGCTATGTAATGAATTGGAACAAGTTAGAATTCATGGGCTGGCCATTAGATTGAGTCCCAGTGACTCAATGGTCTACGAGCTAACTAGCCTTGTAACCAAAAGGTCGTGGGTTCAACTCCCTGTGGTGGGTACGTACTGACGAAGAGTGTCAAACTAGGATAGAGGAAACAGCTGTCCAGTACTCCTGGCTGGTCTTCCAGTGGTCCTCCAACTGATGTCAGCTCGTGATGAAGTCCTCCATCGAATCAAACAAAATCCCTACAAAACCAATTCTGGAAAATATATTTGTGACGACTCATCACTTGTTTTACTGCCCTCTTTTCATGAAAAAAGGGATTGTATATAAATGCAAGTGTACAGCTAAAGAGAAGAGTGAATTCATCGATAAGATGGCCAGAGTTGATCAGCAACAGAGATCTCTGGGAGCGAACCAACCAGGAACCGTTTGTGCGACAAATCAGTGGGAACAAATGGAGATGGATTGGCCATACTCTGAGGAAACCATCAAGTGACATCACTAGACAAGCCATTGCTCGAGTGGAACACGAAAGGGAAGCGGCGAGTTGGTCATCAGTGCAAGGGTGACTTGGAGGGGTCATGTGAACAGGAGATGAAGGCATGTGGGCGGACTTGGAGCGGAGTGAAAAAGTTGGCAGAAAACAGAAGGCAATGGAGACGCGCGGCTGAAGCCTTATGTTCCTCTAGGAATTAAAGGATATAATAATAACAATACTCTTCTCGGAACCACGTATTTTGCTTTCGTTAATCCTTAGATAAGGATTATTCATTAAATTTTAGATTCCACTCTCTATTCTTAAGAGAGACAACCGTTAGATTAACTAGCTCAACTTAACTATAACAATACAGAGTTCAACGTAGTTGAAATATTACTTAATCCTATTGTACTTAAATAAAAAGGGGAAAGAACGATACACTATGAAAAAAAATTGGCTTGAATATCCTGTCTAATATAGACTGAGTTGTTGCTGATTTTTTTCATCACTCCCTCTATATGAGATTAATCATCCCTTTCCTTCAAATACTTTAAATTCACTGATGCATTAAATTCCAACTAAGATTTGACTGTCTAAATTTCATTTTTTTTCTTCTTTTTCTGCTGTTCATATCATTACAGTTGAGTGACTGATGAAAACGCTTTCGCTCTTATTTTACCCTGTTTCACATAAAACTGACTAATAGAGGTATTAATATTCTGTTTAATTCAATTTCGGAGGCAATCAGAAGGAAGCCCAGCCAGCTCACCTGCGTTTCGTACTAGTTGGCACCTACCAGTCAGCAAGGCGTATCTGCAACCCTGAAGGAACTTATATCCCTTCTAAGATTCGAACCGGCGTCACCTAGTTACCACTTCCTAAAGGACTGTATTGGATACTCTGATTTGACGCTAGTGACTAATGTGATATGTCTAGTCCTATCTTTGGTGTAGACTGTGTTCTGTCAGTGAATCGTGAGCCCAAACAGCTCAGTTGCAACGTGTCTCAGTGCAGTACTGAGTGACGCGGGTTTCAATCTCAGAAAGGAAATCAGTTCCTCCAAGGCTGCATATAAGCCTTGCTGACTGGTGACTACCGACTATCACGAAACTCTGGTCGAGGGCTTCCTTCAAGCATCAGGATGGCCTCTTCACAAAACTTGACTGATAGAATTCAGTCTAGACCAAAGATAAAACTAGAAAAATTACACTAGTCACTGACAAGTGTCCAATCTATTCAGTTTCCCTCTGAGTAATTACATTTCACTGAATTGTTCAGCCTGAGTTAACATATTGGCCTAAAGTACGGACGCTTCGCTGATGCTTGAGTACTAACATGGTGTTATTCGGTAGACGGTAATTATCACTGAGATCCATGGTGTGCATTTCATTTTATTTGGAACACATCAGATGGATGTATCTGCAATCCTCACTGTTTGATGATATTCCGACTGAGATGCGAATCTAGTATTCATCGATTTCACGTAGTGGAATAAAAAGTAGGGTAATAGTAACAAGTAAGAACAGTGTGTTGTGATATGAACACATTCGATATCAACCTTCGAGTTCTACTGTATACCTGATAAAAACCTCCTCAAGTTACTCATGCTGCCGAACTGCCTCAAAGACAACAAAGAAATAGTTATTTCCCATAAAATCTGTGGTACTGTAACGACAGAAGGCAACAGATCATTTTTTAAGGAAATCAACACATATTTATAGATTTTCATGTGCATTAATATAGATTATTGTTAGTAGGCAAACATAATCTTCTGATTGGTTGTTTCTCACTGAAAGTTAATGTTTCATATCTTTCTCGCTGTTTCTTGAATGTCAGATCATCTATACACTAACTGCATACGCCTACGCAAAGCCTTTGTTCTCATTTTTCTCACGACCAATATTGGGGACATAAACACTGACGTAAATTACTGTCTACCAACTTTGGTTAGCAGCCACCTCTCACCACAGTACTATTCAATGAAAAGTAACATATTAGAAAATTGAAAATACCTAACCAATGCTCTTTGACAGCTATAAAGGTGAACTAAGGTCTGAAATACAAAGCAAGGACAGTAGGACAAAATCAGTTAATCAAAATTCAAACATTCTTGCAGAAAATCTAAAGTCGGAATCCTCTTCATTCACTCAGACAAAATCGCAGCCGTCCTACAATCCTAAAGAGAGGAATTCAAATTAGAGGTCAGAAAGGAACCAACACAAATAATAAGGATCAAGTGAATTTATGATATGCAAGGGTCAGAAGACTGACATACATTGTAGGAAAAAACGGGTAGTGACTACACAGTCGATACATCCAAGTATTTATCACCATTCTGATCAGATAGTTCACGAGGGAATTTCCAAATAGTCATTCATTATAAAATGCCAGTTCTGCATTATTCATATACATGGTATTCATATGCTCATCAACGTTGCATAATTAGTCATTTTCCTTGCTGAGAATCATTACTCTTGGACTGTTACTCACTTTTATTATTTATTGGTTAAGCTGTGCATACAGTCTGCACTGTATTTAATCTGATATTAGCATTACGATTAGGTAAAAGTAATTATTAATCATACCAAGCCTCCTGAGTGGAACATAGGTCTCCAGTTGAAAGTCTACATTGCACCTGGTCCTTTTCCACCTCTTCAGCTGGCTCTGCTATGACACATTCGTCTTCACACTTCCCCATTCACGTGATCTCTGTGCCATTCTTGGTAAACAAACTTGCCGCTTTCCATTCGGTTTCTTTTCAAGGGTCTGCCATATTTTGTCAGTCAACGGTCTCTTTTTCTTATGTATAATTTTAGCAGTCATTCGCATATACTTTTTATCAGAGTTTGGTAGAAACCATTCTCTGGACGAAGGCGTATTAATCCACGGAGCTTAGCAGTAGTCCCCTAGGCAGCTATCTTAGTAATATCATCTATAGTTTTTCGGCATTCTTAACATGTCAAAATTCTCTGATGGCAGTGCAATGTAACTGAGAAATTTCTAAACAATCAAAATGTTTCACATAGTTTATTTATTACTTCTAAATATTGTTTTTCTTTCAAAGTAGGCATTATATTTTCATGCTTAATTATCCACGAAATTTCATCCCCCCCCCCCGCCAACCCACCTTGTGTTACAATGTAATTCTCATTTATTTCTTGAGTAGGACACTTCAATTCAATGTGTTTTGATAACAATAAAAACATGACCTCACTTGACAGAAGAGTCTTCGTCATTATCTTATGCTACGGGGTTAACACCTTAGTTTTTTTTCAATAGAAGTGCTTCACTTTGTTACATAAACCTTTTACTACACTTATGTTAGATAGATAGAAACTCTTGTGTGACCTTATGTGAAGTGGCGTACTGAACGAAATAAAAGGTTTCTAAGTGGTTTGAAAGTTAGGTTACCTGAACCATGTAAAGTTTCTCAGGATTATGAAGATGTTGGCTTATAATCCAAATGTTGATAAGTGATTATGCGTTTCTTTTGTGGGGATATAAAAATTTTTTAAAGTGAAATGATAAGTATTACGATGGATAGTTAGAAAGCTTGAACTATTCATGAGAATTCCAATCAAAACTGCTGCATAGTATTACTGAGAATCCCTTGAGGTAAAAAAGTCTACTTAGTTGAAGTCACATAAAGAGTGTGCAGTTTTCTGATAATGTTTATTGCATCAATACTCAATACCCATGACTTTAGTAAGAACCAGCAAAGTTCACTTCTAGTAACAAAAGCTACAAAATTATAACTTGAAAATCCCCGTTGAGTCATATGTAAAAGAGAAGACGTTCAGCGAAGAGACTCTTTTCGGCGATAATCGATCAGGTAATACAACAATGATCTAATATAGAGACAAGGTTAATTAGATAGCAACTAAATTAGGGTTGAGTTAGTAAGTTAGATGGCATAATATAACTGACTAAAATGTTTCAACTTAGGTCAGGGTAGCAACAGAAATAATTACAGGTAGATACTAAGTAGAAGTGGGATAGAGAATAATGCCATTTAAATTAGAACTAAAATTGAGCTAATAAGCTGGATAACGTAACATAAATGACTAGAAACTGAGCGTTGGTCATTTATAACTGATTAGTTTTCATATTCAAGATATCCAGAAGCCCACTTGCGTCTTGATAGCCCTGTATATTTCGTTTCATTTTGATCACAGCAAAATTAGCGTTGTTCTCTTGGGTTTGAAGTGGAACATGGGGCTTCAACACTACGTTGTTACTTCCTCCTGTCCTCTGGAGTCCTTTTCAGCTGGTTCTACAATTGCCTATAATCTTTCGTCTCCTGCTCACATGGTTTCCTCCATGTCACACTGGGACCCACACCATACTCACTGTTTCTCATTCGGGATCCACTGAAGCGATGGAGTGTCGAGATATGTCATTCAGTAGTCTCTTCAATGCGTGTCCGATCTATTACCATTTTTTCCGGCAAATTTGTTTGGCATTACGTTCCTGATTGGTTCTTTCCCAGAGCGTCTTGCTGCTAATTGTTTCCAGCCAACTAGTTTTTGATATGGAGCCAGCGAAGACATCTGTTGAAAGAAGTCTGCATGAGCCTGTTGGAAATGCTTTTAGTGACGTGTTTGTTCGTTTTCTAAACCGAATTGAAGAACTGATCGACTTAATACCGGTAGCAAATACTCTAATGTTGTTCTTCTGCTGAGTGCAGAAGATTTCTACACTGATTTCAGAGTGATGGACATCTGTCTTGACTTTCTGATTCTGACTGTGAAGCCTTCATTTTTACCTCTGCATGTAATTGACGCGATGCTTCCTAGATAAGCGAGACAAGTAACCGCTTTGAAATCAATTCTGTTGATTACAAACAGTTGGTATATTCTGTCTACTCCAGTTTAAACATTTTTCCCTTACTGTTTTCAGTTGCTGATCATTTTAACTACTTTTGAGATATTTTCAAGTATTGGTTTTGTAGGAAGTTTGTTTGATTCGATGGAGGATTTCATCATCAGCCGACATCAGTTAGAGAACCACTGGAAAACCAGCGGACAGTACTTGACAGCTGTTTCGTCAGCCTAGTCTGAGACTCTTCGTCAGTACGCACCCACCACAGGGGGTCGAACCCAGGACCTTCTGATTGCTAGGCGAGCTAGCTCGTAGACCATTGAGCAACTGGGACCCGATCCAATGTCCAGCCATGAATTCTAACTTCTGCGAATTCATGACAATGTTCAACCGCTAGTCAATGTCTCCATTGAATATTTGTCCTCACACCCGACCTGCAGCACCCTACTGGTCAAGACTTCCCACTAGAACTCCAGGTCACTGCCTGAGTAGGGCCAGTTGGTAGTGAGCATCAGAGTGTGACACTTTGAAAATCCAGTATATACATAGATATATACTAAGTAAAATTTTAAGACTACCAGTTGACTAGTTAATGAAGACACAATAAGAATACTATTTCCTTCATGTGGCCTGTTTAATTTCACAGTGGTTTCTATCACGGATTGGTAGACGTCGGAGATCTACTGAAAACTTAGGAACAGTAGTACTTCACTTCATGCCAGCTTTGATCTGTTGGTGATATGCATTGATTAGTCTCTAAAGCACAAGGCTGATACTTTTAGTTCCAATGATGAGTCTGTCATTAGTCAAAGATTAGGTTGATATCCAGTTGCTGACTATTACAAGAAATTCAAGACATCATCTATTACCATCAGTAAGTACTTCGTATGGTAAATAATCACTTATTTAAAACATCAACAAGATGCAATAACCTACCTTCTCTTACCAAAAGGTTTAAGAAAACCTGGATTATATTTAGTGGAATAAAATACAGAAATTAGTGAAATTATTTGATGATTATCAGAATATAGATGACGTATTAACATGTTTTACAGAACTTCATCTTATCACGAAGTTCAGAAAGAAAGAGTCAAACGCGTGCTATAGATAGAAAGTTTAACCAGTTAAATATCGACTAGGATTCGCTTAAGATTTGTAGCTTTACTGTTTGTTTCACGTGCACCAGTTATATCTCAAGGAAAATACTATCCAAAATCACTTAAACAAGTGATTTATGGACGAAATGCTGAACGCTGTGGATTTTCTTTCTGATCAACTCTATGAGAAGTGGTTCTCATGGCACAAGTGGGTCAATGGATAAAGCCTTAGAGTTCCAAACAACTGGCACTGGATTCGAGCTTCATTGGGAGCACCACCACTCATTGGTGGTAGGTACAGGTACATTCAGCTGACAAGTCCTAAATAGGACGGAGTATGCATTCTGGATTCCACTGCAATATTCAGCATTACCAATGATTCTGCTAGTGACAGAAGCAAAATCAAACGAAATTACTTGTAGATGGAATTTTTAGATAATACTAATGACGAAAGAACTCTTAATTTAATTTATATTCAGTAAAGGTTGGCTTAATTTGATTGACATGTCTAACTGGGTAGAAACGTTATTCAGATGTGGATCAGTTACTGCATACATACGCCTAGAATGAATCATTCTTAACAACCAGTAACTGCATGTGTTTATGTGTTGTACAAATTTCAGTTGTCATAGTAAATTTCAGTTTTTTTTAGCTTTTTGAAAGTGGACAAACTTTAATCAAGTATACTAATGTATAGATGTGTGCTAATTTTCACTGTGTTAATTCGTACTTGAGCATTTTCTGAAATGAAAAGTTATATCTTATTATTTCCAAAAACTTGGGATGCTTTGAATTTGGTTTTTGCATTCCTATATTACCTTCTAATAAACAGAACGTGAATGTGATGATGGTGCCAGCAATAATTATACATCTCATCCAAAAGCTCTACGACACTGCTACATGCCAAGTAATCCACAACGGGAAATTCACGGAATCCTTCGAAGTGAAGACGGGAGTGAGACAAAGCTGGCTTGCTGTCTACTATCTCCAATGATTTTCCTGACTACGGTAGACTGTATGATGCGACAGACAGCGGAAACAGGCATAAAACGGATCCACACAAAAACTCGGAGGATACGGATTTCGCTGACAAAGATATATGTCTGATTTCCCACAAACTGAAAGATATGCAAGCAAAAAGCAACAAGTCGGCAGAAGAAGCATACAGAGAAGATAGGCCTCCAGGTGAACATGGAGAAAACAGGCGTAGGTGATGGAGATTCCTGGCCAACAAAAGCAGCAGCAACAAGAGACAAAAATCAGCATAAATAAAAGAAATTTGAAAGAGGCAACTTCCTTTACCTACCCACCTACCTACCTGAGAAGCATCGTTTCAAATACAGACGGAACTGACGAGAATATCAAAACAAGGATCGGAAAATCTAGGCAAGCTTTCATTACTCTCAAGTTTGTGTAGAGATCAACAGCACTCAGCATGAAAAAACAAGATCCGGATTTCCAACTCCAATGTAAATTCTATGATACTACACAGACCAGAGACTTGGCGTGTCACGGAGAGCACTTCAGATAAACTACAGACCTTCATCAACAGTTGTCTTCGCTCAATACTCAAGATAAGATGGCTACCCAGAAAAGATGAGTAACAGGAATCTCTCGTAGAGAACCCTGTGGTAACTGATTGTGCAACAAATCTGAAGGAAGAAATACAAATGGAATGGTCATACTCTGAGAAAGCCATCAAGTGACATCTTATGCCAAGTTGTCTATCGGAATCTTAATGGAAGACGGTGAGGAGGTTGCCAGTGTGAGGGTGACATGGAGGAGGTCATGTGAAGAGGAGATGAAAGCATGTGGACAGACTTGGAGCCAGGTGAAAATGTTGGCGGAAAAATGATCACAATAAAGACGTGAGGCTGAAGCCCTATGTTCCTATTGGAACTAAAGGAAACAATAATAATAAATGTTGTGGTAAAAAGTAGTTCTGTCTATTAGAATGTAAATAATTTTGACAACATTCACTGAATGGTCAATTGTATTCACAGGGAGAAATACTGGAACAGTCTGAGAGTGATTTTGAAAGACACTTTTATAGCCATCGTAGCAGGGGAGAAAACACAAGACAGGGTATGATTTTCTATGGATGAGTGAAGCAGAACAGGCCTCAGGTGAAAGAGATGTCATAATATTATGTTAGATAATCACGTCGCTAACCAGGAACAGATAGACACAGATGAAATAGATGAAAGAGAGTAAAGGGAACCTGATTCACAAATGATAAGCAAAGAAATCGAGGGTCTGATCCCTTTAAACAAGTCCTCAACCAACAGCCATTTACAACTCTCCTGGAATTACCACCATTAGCCATAGAACAGCCAGTGAACACTAATCGTCCGACAAAAGTAGAAGTCTTCAGTGCTATCAAATCACTGAAATCCACTTGAGAAAGAAGCAGTACGAGATAGAATTTCTTCCAAAGTATTGAAAACAGATTGACAGACCTAGAAGGGTATCCTTACGCCACTACTGTAAAGAAGAAAGGATACCCATTGACTGGAGGAAATGTTATCTTGTTAAACCACTAAAGAAGTCTTAGTGTGAACTAGATCGGAATCATTTCAATATCCACGTTCAGTAAAATATTAGATCGTATCATCCTGAAAAGACTAAACTATACTTTACACGCAAAAATCCGCGTGGAACAAGCTGATTTCAGGGAAAGTAAATTATGTGTGTGTTCCATTCCAATGCTAAGCATTGTTTTCGAAAAGAGTGTAGAATGGCAGCTGCTCTCAAAGTCATAAAATCGACTCTGAAAAGATCATCGCCAGTGCTAACGTGAATTAACTCGCAAACTGCTTCTACAATACAGAGTGCAGCAAATCCTTGTCAACCTCAACCAACACTTCCGTGATGATGGGCTCACAGAGAAAAACTCAGAGATGCATCTGAACTGGATATAGGAGTAAGACAAGGCTGCATACTATCATCGGTGACATTCTGAATTGTGGTGAACTGGATTATCTGAAAGACAGTGTTAAGCGAGAAGACAGGAATACTTTGGACCGAGAAGAAGACTCTATGAGATTTGACGATCACAGACAACTTATGTCTAAAGCCACACAAACTCGAATACTTACAGTTATAAAATCAACAATATGGAAAAAGAAGCGGCCAGGACAAGATAGAGAACTGACGATGGAGAAACCAGAGGTGATGAAGATAGCCAACCAACGACAAACACTGATTACTTACAACAGGAGAAGTCTTAGGGAAGTCACTTCATTCACTATCTAAGTAGTGTTGTTTCAACCACAGGTGGCAAATATGAGGATGTCAAATAAAGTGTCAGAAAAAAAACGAACCTTTAATAATCTGAAATCAGCGTGGGAATCTACTGCAGGCACCGGATTCTTCTTCGCGAAGATCAAATAGCCAGGAATTATAAGTAATCAGGAACTCTGACAGTACAACAACACATCCTACTGATCAGCAGAAATGTAGGAGAAAATAAGTAGGTAGATTTGATAAACGCTGAGGAGACCATTCAGTTACATCACAAGCCAGACACTCGAGTAGCATTCGAGGGGAAACTTTTGGTTTGGGCATGATTCTTGAAATGATATGCCGCAGACTATATCAAGATGAAGCAAGAGCCTGTGATATATTGCGCAGCTAGCTAAAAAAACCCATAGAGAACAGATAAAAATGGCGATGTACTGCTGAAACCATAATGTTCCACCAAGAACCTAAGAAATCAATGATAATATGTTCTATAGCGCAAAAGGGACTCACTCCATAACTTTCCTTCAACTGTAAGCAAATTGACAGATTTAGTTTGTTATCACATACATCGTAACGCTTATGTTCATTTTACTTTTTTTCTCACAACTCAAGACAGTAAGCCAAAATCATAGTGATAATCACTGAACTGATTGTGTCAATTGATAATGAATTCTCACTCGAACCCGTCCGCTGAAAAAATTATCAGCATCTATGAAAGGACAGGCATTTTTATCAGTATATGATCCTACTGTAGCTAAAGAATCCTCCGCTCATAATCTAAGAGATGGGGAGAGATTTAAGAAATATTAAGCCTTCGCAATAAATTGATTCTTTTATTCAACAGTTCCTGGTTTTTTGGTTACAGGATTTCATCATGAGCTAACATTGGTTAGAGAACCATTGGAAACCCAGCTGGGGGTAGTCGACAGCTGTTTCATCCTAGTTCTTGACTCTTCACTAGTACTCACCCAGGGCCTTCTGGTTACAAGGCGAGACCGTAGAAAATTGAGCCACTAGGACCCTATCCAATCCCAACCATGAATTCTAACTTCTGCCGATTCACGATATATAGTAACCGCTTGCCATTGTGGGTGCAAACTGATGAGGAGTCCCAAACTAGGAAGAAACAGGTGTTTAGTACTCCTAGTGTTCCAGTGCTTCTCTAACCAATATCAGCTCATGATGAAATCCTGCAACCAATCAACCAAATCCTACAAACCAATACTTGTGTTCCTGGTTTTTTCTTTGAATACCATCTGACCAGATGTTTTCCTATTCCACTGCTTATAAGGTATTTCCTTAATTTAACTTAAACATCCACACTATTCAGTACGAACTAGAGAAGCATTCATTAATATTGCTAAAAGATTTCTGAAGAATTTACCTTTCAGTTTTTAAAACATGTAGGATTACTTTATGAATTTTTGGCATACTTGTTAGACACTAGGGCGACGTAGCATCAAACAAGGACTGATAAATCTCTCTTCAGTGTTTGTCCCCCAGTCCCTACATTTCTTATAATAGTGACTGATGTATTTAAGTACCTACTTGATAAAAAATCATGTAAAAACTAAATAGAACACACTCAAATGTTACATAAACTTTACATAGTGCTTATATTACAACACATATATACAATAAATGATTTGCGACAGTAGCCAGATACTAGCTTGCTAGACTACTAGCTTACTAGTTTTCTAGCCGGTCCCAAGCCCGGGTAAAGAGGGAGGGTTGGGGCGTGGTGCTAGCAACTCCACCCCTGTAAAACAACCAAATCGCTACAGAAACTTCAACGAATAAATATATTAAAAATTCTAAAAACATAAGCAATAGCCTTACTTTTCGCTGGAATCGGGGAAGTGAAATGACGCAGGCTGGTGAAAGCCTTCGGGAAGCCAGTCAGCCGATGTGCCTTCTTTCGATGAAAGCAAAAGTAAGGATGGGTACCTGGAATGTTCGTACAATGTACGAAACTGGAAAGGCTGCCCAGATAGCCGCTGAAATGAGAAGGTACAGAATAGAAGTGTTGGGAATCTGCGAAAGCAGATGGAACGGAACTGGAAGGTGCCAACTACCTACTGGAGAGACAGTAATCTATTCCGGCCACCCAGAGGACAACCATGAGCACACCGAGGGAGTGGCCATCATGATGTCACCAACAGCAGCCAAAGCTCTCATGCAGTGGGAACCAATCTCCTCCAGGATAATGACAGCCAGGTTCAACTCAAAAGGAAGGAAAGTTACAGTCATTCAATGCTATGCGCCTACAAACGTCTCAGAACAAGAGAAGAAGGAGGCGTTCTACAGACAACTACAAGCAATAATGGACAACGTCCCAAATGGCGATATCAAAATCCTGATGGGCGACATGAATGCGAAGCTGGGAGGAGACAACACAGGAAGAGAACTCACCATGGGTCGTGAGGCCCTCGGCGAAATGAACGACAATGGTGAACTCTTCTCAGACTTCTGCGCCTTCAATGATTTGGTGATTGGTGGTAGTGTGTTCAAACACAAGGATATACACAAGACGACATGGATTTCACCAGATGGAAACACCAAGAACCAAATAGACTTCATCTCAATTTCAAGAAAGTGGAGACGGAGCCTACTGGACACAAGGTCAAGGAGAGGAGCAGATGTGGGTTCAGACCACTATCTAGTAGAAGGGACTTTCAAGGTGAAACTAAAAGCCTCGAGGATAGCTGGGGATAGGCCACAATGCAAGTTCAACACTCAATTACTGAAGGACACAACCACAAAAGACACTTTCACTGCAACTGTCAGAGCAAAGCAGGAAACACTACGCGACATCACTGAAGAATCATGCGTGGAAGAACATTGGAAGTCTCTGAAGGCGATTCTCAACGAAACGTGTTCAACGGTTCTAGGAAGAAAGAAGAGACAAGACAAGGAATGGCTCTCAACGGACACTTGGAAATTAATAGAAGAGAGGAGAATGGTGAAAGAGAAAATGATTCAATGCAAGGACGGACAGGAGAAGGAGACGATGAGCTCAACTTACAAAGCACTGGACAAAGAAGTGAAGAAGAGTGCTAGGAAGGACAAAAGACGATTCTACGACAATCTGGCTACTGAAGCTGAGAAGGCAGCAGGCAAAAGGGACCTGAGGACACTATATCAGATAACCAAATCTCTATCCGGGAAGAGATCAACACAAGCGAAACCTATAAAAGACAGCCAAGGGAACCCAATTACCAAGGAAGAAAAACAGATTAAACAATGGGCGGATCACTTCAAAGGACTCTTGAACCGACCATCACCTGCAACCCGTCCAGAAATACCAACAACAGCGCGCACACAACTGCAAGTTGACACCAATCCTCCAACGAGAGCTGAAGTCTTGAACGCAATCAAGCTTCTGAAAGCTGGAAAAGCAGCCGGACCAGATGGAATACCCCCTGAAGCACTGAAAGCGGACCCAGAGACTACAGCAGACATGCTGACTCCATTATTGCAAAAGGTCTGGAAGGAGGGAAAGGTGCCTACTGACTGGAGGAAAGGTTACCTCGTGAAACTACCAAAGAAGGGCGACTTAGGACTCTGCAAGAACTGGCGAGGAATCATGCTCCTATCGACGCCAAGTAAAATCCTGAGTCGCATCATCCTGGAGAGATTAAAGGACGCACTGGAGACAGAACTCCGACCAGAACAAGCTGGATTCAGGAAAGGCAAATCATGTACTGACCAAATTGCAACTCTACGCATCATCATCACAGAACAAAGCATGGAATGGCAATCAAACCTCTACCTCAACTTTATAGACTTTGAGAAGGCCTTCGACAGCGTTGACCGTGAAGTAATTTGGAAATTACTCGAGTACTATGGCGTACCCCAAATATTCATCAACCTTATTCAACAGCTGTACGACAACGGCACATGTCAAGTGATCCACAACGGAAAACTCAGCAAGGCGTTTGGAGTAAACACAGGAGTCAGACAAGGGTGCTTACTATCACCAATGATATTCCTAATTGTGGTGGACTGGATTATGCGTCAGACAGTGGGAAACGAGAAGACAGGGATATCCTGGACCGACGTGAAGAACCTAGAAGACCTGGATTTCGCGCGTGGATGATTTATGTTTGATGTCACACACAATCGAAGACTTACAAGCGAAAACCGACAAACTGGTCGAAGAAGCAGCAGGGAAGACAGGACTCCAGGTGAACATAGACAAGACGGAGGTTATGAAAATAACCAACCAACAACAGCAACATCATCCAGCGTCAATCACCATCAACGGGAGGGATTTGAAAGAGGTTACTTCATTCACTCACTTATCTAGGGAGCATTGTCTCAACTACAGAAGGAATGAACGACGATGTCAAATCGAGCGAGAATCGGGAAGGCGAGAAACACATTCATCAACCTGAAACCAATCTGGAAATCTTCGTCACTCAGTACCACCAACAAAATTCGGATTTTCAATACAAACGTAAAGTTAGTCAGTTCTTCTATACGGATCAGAAACTTGGCGGGTCACAAAGAATATTTCCAAAAGGCTGCAGACCTTTATTAACAACTGTCTTCGCTCTGTACTGAAGATCAGATGGCCGGAAAGAATCACCAACAAGGAATTATGGGAACAAACAATGCAAGAACCAATCGCCCAACAAATATGCAGGAGAAAGTGGAGATGGATCGGACACTCGCTGAGGAGACCGCTGGGTGACATCGCGCGCCAAGCCCTCGAGTGGAACCCGAAAGGGAAGCGGCGTGTGGGACGTCAATGCAAGGGTGATATGGAGGAGATCGTGTGAAGAGGAGTTGAAAGAATATGGACTAACATGGATGCAGGCGAAAAGTACAGCAGAAGACAGAAGCAAATGGAGACGTGCAGTTGAATCCCTATGTTCCACTAGAAACCCAAGGGAGCAATAATAAAATAACAATAATTTCCTAACTTTTTGCATCTAAGTGTGAAGTACATAAAAAGTCAGTTGCACGAAGTATATTATTAAAATTTCTACTTATTAGCAAATATTCAGTGTCTACTTATTTCCCATGTCATACATAAAAATTACGACTAAAAATATAAACACATTCAGCGAATGTAAACCAAAGTGCATCGGTGGTCTGGTGGTGTAATGCTCTCCACCCATGAATAAAGTCCAGGGTTTGATCCTTGCTGCATTCAAAACACAAAGGAATAAAATCTTTAAAAAAAATGAAAAACGCAATTATTGCTGATGTACTACTCAAGATACAAGTTTATGGTATCTGGTAATGTAAAAATATCTGAGAGTCATTCACAATGGTTTGCAATTGATCAGAAAAGAGGTTCAGTGATGTTTTTGATATAACATGAAATGGACCCACACAAAAAACTTGCAGGGTACGGACTTCGCCAATGATATTTGTCTCATTTCCCACAAACTGAAAGATATGCAAGTGAAAAGCAACAAGTTGGCAAAAGAAGCATCCAGAGAAGAAAGGCCGTCAGATGGACATAGAGAAAACAGAGGTAATGAAGACTCCTGGCCAACAAAAGCATTCACAACAAGAGACAACAATCAGCCAGCGTAAACGGGAGGAGTCTGAAAGAAACAACCTTCTTTACCTAACTACCAATCTGGGAAGCATCGTTTCAACTACAGGTGGACGGAACTCATGGGAATATGAAAGCAGCGAGGATCAGGAAAGCGAGGAAAGCTTTCATTAAATTCAAATCTGCGTGGAGGTCAGTAACATTCAGTATGAAAAATAAGATCACGGATCACAGAATTGGTCCCGCGTCACGAAGGGCGATTCGAAGAAACTATACGCCCTCATCAACGGCTGTCTTCGCTCAATATCACTCAGGCTCAGATGGCGGGACTAGATCGGCGACAGGGATCTCTGGCGCCGATTGAACCAAACCAGGAAGAACGGATTGTGCAAGAAATATGCAGGAAGGATTGGAGGTGATTTGGTCATACTCTGAGGAAACTATCAAGTGAAATCATACCTCAGACAATCGCTCTGTTGGAACCCTAATGGAAGGTGGCGAGTTGGTCGTCAGTGTGAGGGTGACATAGAAGAGGTGGTGTGAAGAGGAGATGAAAGGATATGGACTGACAAGGAGCCTGATGCAAATGTTGGCGGAATAATGAACACACTGGAGAGGTGCGGCTCTAGGAACTAAAGGAAACAATAATAAATTCGTCTTTTCACACCTGCAAGACTGATAATTCTTACCAAAACCCGACAACAGACCTGTTCAGTGTTACGAAATCGACTGAACGGTGTTCTCAAATTGACAGAAAACAATATCATATTATTCTGCTTAAATTATTCTGTTTGTCACTATTTTTTTCCTTCTCAACGATAACCATGTCTCGATTTTAATCACACTGTATAGTGATGATAATAATAATAACTATTTCCATTGTGTATTCATTAAGCTGAAACCTGTTTAATATGCGCGCTATTTGTCTAACTCAAAATTCGTTATCTGTATTTATTCAACTGTAACAAAGGCAAATTTTATTTCTCCGTTTCCCACTGTGAGTTATTTTTTTCTATATCGTTGTTGTTTTTGTTCTACTGCTATACAAAAGTAGTTGAAAGCGAATCCTGTAGGCGAAAAATGTATGTAGACAATTCGATCAGTTCATTATAGAATAAGTAAAAAGATGGGACAAAAAAAACTGAAAGATTTTAGTCAGCCTCATGAGAATAAACTTCAATCTGAATACTGTTACCATTTTATTTCGTATAATTAGATATTTTGCCTGTGAAATAGTCAATAATGTTTAACTGCTTCCATTTGAAAAGGCTATAGAAGGGAGTTGATACACTTGAGCGATAAAGATACAATCACACATGCAACTGTCTCTGTTTAAAACAAAATCTTGTGGATTAATTATTTGTAAACTATTTTCAATTGTTCTTCTTTATTATACAATTGGTGGATGGTGGCTAGCAGTGGAATCCAGGATGCGCATTTCGTCCTATTTGGGACTCGTCATCTGGATGTCCCTGCATTTCTCAGTGAGTGATGGTGTTCCAGATGACGAGTCCCAAATAGGACGAAATGCGCATCCTGGATTCCACTGCTAGCCACCATCCACCAATTGTATACTAATTAAATGCCCAAACATCGTCGAAGCATCTGCACAAGAAGCCGACATGTCAACCTGAGACCGAGCACTTCGGTCCAAACAATCGACGGGAAAATCAAAAATTCAATTCAATAATGTTCTTCTTTATATTTATATCATGGTTTGATATCTTTCAGTGGCGAACACCGAGAATGGTCCATTCAAATCAACTATTGATAATTTCCAATTGTATGCTAGATACGTGGACGACATCTTTATTATCTGTGATGATGGTCACGATCTTAATCAGTTATTACAAATATTCAACAAATGCCATTCAGCTACAAAATTCACTCTTGAAATTGAAATTTAATCTGAAATTCCCTTTCTTGATGCTGAACTTACAAGGAGACCTGACGGAACTTAAGAACGTCTATCCATAAGAAACCCACAAGGAGCGGTCAACTGACAAGCTTCTACAGCCGGGAAACAATCAGTCGAAAAAAAACCTAATTAGATCTCTCGCTACTCGCATCCGATGTCTCTGCAGCTCTGATACCCTGGAGGAAGAACTGCACTTCCTGAAGGAAATCTTCATCCAAAACGGTTATCCACCAAGATTCATAGACAAAAACATCAAACAGAAAATCCAAAAGCAAGAGACGCCATCCATGCCAAAAAAGATACTTTATATGAACTTCGACGTCAGAGGTGACCTACTCAGTGATGTCCTTAGGAGGACAGTTTACACTTCTCTAAGAAGAACTTTCTGTGCGCCAACATTGAGAGTAGTGTTCTCCAGTTGCCCCACTGATCTACAGAAGCCCAAAGGACAAGATCCTGCACGTGACCACTTCTATGTGTATATTTCAGTTAGTCTGTTGCTGTGGAGCCAGATACATCGGTCGTTCGACGCTCATCTTGTCAAAAACGGTCCAAGAACGCTATCCAGCGTGGCTGCAGAAATGAAGCAGTGGACGTATAAGGAGTGCGATAATCGAACATCTCGTCACCACCATGAATGGTTTATATTTGAATTTTTATTTGTAAAGTTATCTATATTAGAGTTAGGCCTGATGAGATCTAATTCAAAACAATATTGTTCGTTTAAATTTGTTGTTCTAAGTTTTGTATGAGTATAAATGTAACAAATAAAACCCACTTGTTGTGGCCTTAATGAAGTGAATCGTCCTTTAAGTCTTATTTAAAATAGCTGTTCGAAACTTCTTTGAGACATATACAGTCACAAAAGGCTGCAAAGACAGCAAACAGACGATTATTCAAGTATTGGTTTGTAGGGATTTTGATTGATTGGTTACAGGATTTCATTATGAGCTGAAATTAGTTACAGAACCATTGGGAAATATGCAGGGAGTACTGGACAGCTGTTTCGTCCTAGTTTGAGACTCTCCGTCAGTGAGTGAGTGCACATTTCTTGAATAATCAAAGCCTAAAAACCTTAAGAGATACTTAGAACAGTCCTGGTGGGTGCGTACTGCTGAAGAGTCCCAAACTAGGACGAAACAGCTGTCCAGTACTTCCAGCTGATTTTCCAGTGGTTCTCTAAGTGATGTCAGCTCATGATGAAATCTTGTAATCAAACAGACGATTATTCGAGGTTAGATATATGTGATTCTTTTCAACGACAATAATAGCACCATAAACTTAAAATTACCTCAACAATACTGTTGGTTTAGGCATACAGGAAAACAGGTTACTCAGTATAAAAGTAGCACTGTGGAACAAAATATGTAATCTAAAATTGAACTGTAAGAAGTACTTGCGAGTCAAGTAAAATATAGCGCAAATATTCAATCAGACATCTATAAAACACAAAATAATTGAGCGAAGAGTATCCTTTTCGATAATTTATACATATGTTTATATACACAGAATATTCTTGAACAGCAGTCAGTAACAATATTGGTTTTCTATAGTTTTGATTTTTAAGGGTTAGTTATGTTTTTATAAGTTGATCACGGATTGATATCAGTTAGAGAACCATGAAAACCAGGAAGTACTGGACAGCTGCTGTTTCGCCCTAGTTTGGGAATCATCGGCAGTACGCACCCACTGGGATTCAAACCCAGTACCTTACGGTTACAAGGCAAGTTCGTATAACTAACCCTTACAAACCAAAACTATAGAAAAATAATCTGTTGCTCGCTATTGACTTGCTACAGGATTGAGTTTCCTGGAGTTCTAGTGAGAAGTCGTGACCACTGAGGTTCATCTAGATGTCACGTGTGTGGATGGATCTCACAGTAACGACAATGGTTGGTGGTTGCGCTAAAACACGAATTGGTTAGAAGTTAGAATTCATGAGCCATTGAATCTGATCCCGGTGGCTGAATGGTATACGAGTTTGCCTTGTAGCCGAAAAGTCCTAGAATTGAACCCTGGTGGTGGATGCGTACTGCCGACGATTCCTAAAATAGGACGAAACAGCTGTCCAGTACTCTCTGGTTTTCAATGGTTCTCTAACTGATATCAATCCGTGATCAATTCGTAAAAACAATATTGGTGTTTTTTACATAATATCGATTTGTAAGGTAAGATCAATGGAACTACAGTTCATTAAAGATGCTTAAACTATAATATTAATATAGTAGTAGTAAATAGAATACCAACTAAAACTGGCGAAATTCCACGAAAATTCGGCATCATTCAAATTTAGATGGCCAGGGTAAGTATAATGTCCGTCAAGTAGAATACCCACAAAAAGGTGGGATAGAAAATACATCAGCAGTAGTCTTACTTATTGTTATTTACCTAATCCTTTACGTTCCAAGTGGTACATAGGGCTCCAAGTTTGAGCATTAACTTTTCGGTAATATTGGTGTTTAATTTTACGAGGTGGGGTTGCTAGCCTTTATACCTAAGCTTTCCTTTTTAGCAGACTTATTACCTGCCTAGTGAGGCCTAAGAGTGCGTCGGCCGAAGACGGGATAGAGTCACTAGCCCTATGATCAAACTTTGTTCTTATTCTGGGCTTAAGATGTGCCAGAAAACTAGGTGAGGTTAGATATTTCTATCCCACTGACTTTGATTTCTTCAATAAATCAAAGTAGCACTGACTTCTATGAGGAAACAAAAGCACTGAACACCTGTTTAGAACACTTTTTTGTATCCTATTTATATCGAAGTACAATAGTAAAACAACAACAGCAAAAAATGGTGTAATTTATAAAAAAAAAGTAATCTGAATATATTTAGACAGAAATGAGGCATAATATTTATGCACATAGTAGCCAAGTCACTTGTGATTTGTCTATCGTTCAGGTGTATGGGTGTATGTGTGCATGTGTATGTGTGTGTTCTTGTATTTCGGTGTATATGTACTGTCTATTTTTGGATGCATTTTCTGGCTAGGCAGACTGATTTTCAGATATCAGATTATGATTTATGATGTAAGATGAAAAATATCATTAAATATGCGCATATATATATGGGCATGTTGCTTAGGTAATATTTCAAGCAATAGAAGTGCTTTTTAATGCTTTGAATATTACAAGAGGCTGTTCCGAATTGTATGCTCTCAAGAGGAATAGCGATTGTCATTTGGATAACGATTGATAATATATTTTACTAACACTACTATAAATGATATTAATAACTTTTTATGCATAGTAATAATCGAAAAAACGAGAATAGAGGGATTTCCTGGACCGAACCTAGAAGACCTGGATTTTGCGCGTGGATGATTTATGTTTGATGTCACACACAATCGAAGACTTACAAACGAAAACCGACAAACTAGTCGAAGAAGTAGCAGACACAGGACTCCAGGTGAACATAGACAAGATGAAAGTTATGAAAACAACCAACCAACCAACAACAGCAGCAACATCCAGCGCCAATCACTATCAACTGGAGGGATTTGAAAGAGGTTACTTCATTCACTCACTTATCTAGAGAGCATTGTCTCAACTACAGACAGTCAGAACGGACGAGAATTTCGAATCGAGTGAGAATAGGGAAGGCGAGCGAGAAACACATTCATCAACCTGAAACCAATCTGGAAATGTTCGTCACTCAGCATCAACAACAAAATTCCGTTGGATTTTCAATACAAACGTCAAGTCAGTCAGCTCTTCTATACAGATCAGAAACTTGGCGGGCGGGTCACAAAGAACATTTCTAACAGCCTGTTGCAGACCTTCATCAACAACTGTCTTCGCTGGATCTATACTGAAGATCAGATGGCCGGAAAAAATCACCACCAGGAAACTATGTGAACAAACAAAACAAGAATGAATCGACAATCAACAAATATTCAGGAAAAGTGGAGATTGATTAGACACTCGCTGAGGAGGCCGCTGGGTGACATCACACGAGCGTCATGCGATTGCTCGAGTGGCCCGCTCGGAAGGAAAGCGGCGAGTAGGGCATTCAATGGTGACATGGAGGAGATCGTGTGAAGAGGAGTTGGTTGAAACAGTATGGACTAACATGGATGCAGGTGAAAAGTACAGCAGAAGGAAGACAGAAGCAAGTGGAGACGTGCAATTGAAGCCCTATGTTCCACTAGGAATCCGAGGGAACAGTGATAATAATAATCGTAATGGTGACGGTAGTGGGATTAGTAGTAACAGCAGTATCTATTCTTTGTTTCCGTCCCATTTTGGTTTCATCAACTGAATTTTTTATTAGTATAAAAGAAGAATTTGGTCAATATGGTAGAGTTTTATTCGACATTAGATGAATTCAGTTTAATTATAAACACACTGGGCAAAGTTAAACTTTAAGCACCACTAACTAGCAATCAGCGAAGACCTTGAACGGACCAATCACATGAAAGAGGGATTTTTGATAAAGGAAAACGTAAATTTATGGAAAAAAAGCATAAAATCTGCATAGAACTGTTGCAAAGGGGATCTTTCTCTAACATTGACAGAAGCATCAACCAGTTTAGCATAGAAGTGTCAATAGAAAAGTCACACCATATCCTGGACATATATTCATCTAAATGACTATAAATGAGATTCCTTTGAGATCCATTTATAGCCCAAATCCTATTTTTCAATCTTCCCCAAAATCCTTCTGAAGAATTTGTGTGTGTCATTGCAGTGAGATACACAAAATCACTGGAATGATTCACTCTGTGATGAATATATATCCAAGAGATGACAGCGAATTATAACCTTTCCATACATCAGTATGTACTATAGATACTTGTTTCACAAGTCTAGTAATACTAGGTATTAAAGTAATTGACTTCCTATCTGGTATTCTCTCCACAAGTCCTTTCCGTGGGGAGGTGTCATATAAACCAATCACTTAAACATTGTTGGCTCGCTCACAACTAAGGGTGTATTTTCTCTTGAGTGACAATTTCGTCCACGTGCACGACGATACCTTCTCCGCCAAACGACGAAGTTGTTCTTTACATTTTCCATGATAAGATGTCTCGGCGGTGCTGGTACCACTGAACTGTTGATACCAGGCTTTTTTCAGTTTCAGCAGCTGCGTCTCTTCCAGGCTGTTTTAAAACCCGTAATTACAAATATACAAAATCTGGGTTGGGGAGAGATGCGACCTAGCAAAGCACGTTCCTATAAAATATTAGAATTATCAGCCTACCTTCTCTGATACTAACTCGTCTCAAACAAATTGCACAACGATTGACAGATTTATCAGTCGACATGCTAAAATTCTAAACTCATGACACCACCACATTAACAAGTCCTATCCTTCCTAAGCAACCCCTAATCCAGGCAATACTGTCAAAACTTATCCTCCTCGAACTGCAAGCGTAGGCTCGTGAGAGCACGCATTTGAAACGAATCAAATGCTAAAAAACCTTAAACTCACGTGCATGAATCTCATTGGACAATTTCAGATCGTTCGTTGATTGGTAGTTAGTGGTGCTTAAAGTTTAACTTCACCACACAGTGATACAATTATTGTCTAACTGAATGACTTTTCGAGCATAATTCACCATTCAGTGCCTTCCTACGACTTATTTTAAACAAACTTAACTAATCAGACTTTTGTTTCATCCCAATTGGATGACCAGCACCAAAGTGTATTTACAAAGACAATTGGGGAATATCCGATCAGCTAGTTGGTAAACCAACAAAACTGATCAATTTGATTCATATGAAGAGAATGCTAGAGTTTATAGCGGACATATTTATAAACTCAGTAAGGATATACAATATCAAACCAAACTGTTTTATCATTGACGATACTTAAATAGTAAATTACTGTAATTTGGAATAATAAAATATAATTGGACAAAGTTACCTGTTGCGCCGGGGGGGGAGGTTAGGGAAGGTGAGTCTTTGCCCACTAGGCACAAACTTAGTAGCATAATTCATGGATTCAAGTGTGGTATATCTCGATGATTCTTCTCCACCGTATGTCGTCGATTCTGCCTTGGAACGAGAATTTGATTTCCCATAAAGTCCCAAAAGATACGATCAGTGTGTGTAATGGTAGTCAGACAGCCACAGGGAAGGAGAGAACGATATCCAAACGAGCATTCAATATCCTCTATGCAGAAATTTTATTTTCGGAAAATTGTACAAATGTTTGAATCACACAAGAGACACAGACATTGTCCTCATTGGAAGAAACGTATTTTTTTTAACTTTCACAAAAACTATAGAATACCATCTTTCCTCTCTCTGTACAAATTGAACACATAATTTCATCATGAGCTGACATTAGTTAGAGAACCATTGGAAAACCACTCGGGAGTACTGGACAGCTGTTTTGCCCTAGTTTGGGACTCTTCAGCAGTACGCACCCACCGGGATTCGAACCCAGGACCTTCCGGTTACAAGGCGAGCTCGTATACCATTAAGCCACTGGGACCCGATCCAATAGCCAGCCCATGAATTCTGACTTCTGCCAATTCACGACATAGCGCGACCGCTATCCAATGTCTTCGGCGAGTATTTGTCCTCACACCCGACCAACTGCACCTATTGGTCACGACTTCCCACGGGAACCCAGGTAACTACCTACCTGAATAGGGCCAGTCGCCAGTGAACATCTCATTGGCATTCAAGTGTTGGTTTGTAGGGATTTGATTGGTTCGAATCCCGGTGGGTGCGTACTGATGAAGAGTCCCAAACTAGGACGGAGGAAACAGCTGTCCAGTACTCCCAGGTTTTCCAATGTTCTCTAACTAGTGTCAGCTCATGATGAAACCCTTAAACCAATCAAATCCCTACAAACCAACACTTGAACACATAGTGTTTCCTGATGCAGTCAGTCATTTATTTTTATTCCTTTTTAAAATTCACTAGGTTATGAAAATCACTGGGGAACAAACTTGAAAACCACCATATTCTTTTGAGGGCCTTCATGAGATAAAGTCATTCAAACAGACGAATGAGTTGGCAATCAATATGCATAAAGACTAAGTGGAAAACAAATCAAGTCGAATCAACTTGTTTTTAGACTAAATCACCGAGATCGAAATGTTTTCCGCCTTAGTTATCGAAATGCTGTAATTTCCTTTACACTGTGTGAAACTGGTGACATCAACCATAACAGCTGAATTTGGGTATTGTTTATTCCATATAGCACACAGTATTCCAGTATTAATAACCCGCTAGCATCCCCATCTTTTGCACTCAGCCAGCACAAAGAGCAGGATTCGAATTTTCATCACAAATGTGAGACCAGTCAGAGAGTTCTTCTATGTGGGTCAGAAACTCGTATTGCACGTCAAGGAAAGGATATCCAACAAGTTTTAGACCTTGATCAACAGGTGCCTTCACTGAAACCATAATGAAGATCAAATTCTCGACAGGTCGGCTGGCCAGAGATGATGAGCAACAAGAAACTCTGGCTGAAAACAAACCGCCCAAGAGCCTATTACTCAAAAAATATGTGGGAGAAAATAAAAATTAACTGAGCATATATTGAAGAGGCCATTGAATGACATGACGCGCAATGCAGGCCATCACTCAAGCGGAATCTAAATGAGAAGCGAAGAGTGAGTCGTTGGTGCTAGAGTGAATTGGAGGAGACCGCGAGAAGAGGAGATGAGAGATTATGGACAATAGTGGACCTAGGTGGAGCGTCGAGCAAAAAAATAGAAGAAAGTGGAGATGTGTTGTTGAAGCTCTATATTCCAATCAGAACCAAAGGGAATAATACTAATAATAATAAATGACGTTTTCAACAGCAGAGTTCTTGCCTAGTTCTGCTTTATAATACTTCCAGATCACACTTTATCGTATGCTTTCATGCAAGCTTTTCTACTAATGAGTAACATCTGTTTTATTTGTTGATTCATTGTCTACTCGACCTCATCAAAACAAAAGATAACCTAATACTACTGTAAAAAAATGCAAAAATCACAAAAGTTTTAGAGACAAATAATGACAATGTGTAACTCATACATAATCTTGATTATCGTATATACTACTTACTGGCTGACAAGAGTAGTTGGAAACCATCCACACCAAACTGTAGGTCTTACTAGCCGAATTCAAGGAGTATACAAGCCCAAATCACTATTACTGTTATTTAGAACTTAGCTCATCAGTAGTGTAGACAGACTCAGTCAGCGCAGGGAACTAAACGAGTTAAATCACAAAACTTCGGACCAGTAACATCAGCATACGATTATGATATATAAATAAGGTTAGTCATTTACAAGGAACGAAGTATGATGTCAAAACTAGCCACAATTTCCTTTAGAAACCAAACATATTATGGTCAGAAGAATGTAGTCTATCTACTTCATGAAAGTCAAGAACACAAGTGACAGATTTCTAACTATCCTTAATAATCAATAGTAGATACCATCTTGATAGATTTTTCATTTTTCCCGACAGTTATTTATAGTTACAAACAGACAACCCATTGTAAGGTGAATATATTTGTTTGTGGAGTAAATTTCTCTCCCACCCGCGAAATTTATAATCTGAAAATGATAAATTCAACACTTAGATTGATTCCGCCTAATATGGATGGACAAATGAATTTCAGTGTGTTAGATGTTCTCGACTCCTTTGACTTAACGTTATCACTGGCTAGGCACTTTATTGAAGTAGTCACAAGATTGTTTCAATATACGTCTGTAACGTATCTGAAGAGCGCCGCTGCTTTCTTATTTCATTTACGCTTCTAATAGAAATCCCATCAAAAACTGTTACTCAGATATCCACGAATGTGAAACATCCTGTATAACAGAAAACCTCTTTCCAATGGGATTCAGATATATCAAAATATTGAAACTTAAAGAGGAAAGCAGCATTCGTCAATTGTCAGTTTTCTATGTTAACAGACTGAACTGTCATGTGTAGCTGTCGTGCTCTGAAGTGTAGTTTTGTCTTTCAGTAGAACCTGAACATCGAGAAAGTACCAGACAAACAATTTAACATCCTGCACAAAAAATGAAAGGACTGTAAATATAAAAAGAACAATAACAATAAAGCTTGATGTTGTAAGGGTGGAGAATATGGTTTATTTAATAGTGAAAAGAAGGTTAGTTAGTTCATACCTAACACTATTTTCATCACATAAAATACGTGTCAAATATGATATAGTGGAATTTATATACTTAAACGTACGTGCATAAAGTCTTCTGAAAAGACCTCTTGTTTAACCTTAAGAGACACCAGGTTGGAGCTGCCGGTAGAGTGGATGCTCAGAGTCTGACAAAATTCCTTTAGCAAAGTTTATGCATGAAATCAAGTGCCCATCAATGACGATGTCAACGATATGGCCCGACTGAACACCACTCGCCCTACTGACAGTCTTCAGAGTTCTGTGAAGTATGACATAGTCTTTTTTTAAGCAATCCAGGAAAGAATAAGGGTGAACAGTATAGAAGAAAAGATAAGATGCATGAGTTGACAAACTGTAAGAGGAAGGTTTGAGTTATGCCTGAGTGCCTTAGCTTCTTAATGTAAAAAGTCAGACGAAATATTCTTTTAGGAATCACTAAGACACAAGAAGACCAGAATAGGTCAGAAGGAAGAATTAATCCAAGATACATAAATTCAGACTTAATTTCTATATTACTACCATCAATTCTGCGATGGTCATAGGAACCAAAAACTTCATTTAACTTTCACATAGGAAACTGAAATTAACAGTATGACATTTGGAAGTATTCAGTTTAGGACAATTAGACGAAGACCATTTGTTAACTCCTAATAGAAATCTGTTCGTCTAAGTACAGGCTAGCTGGGACTTAACAGTCGCTGAAACAGTTAGATCATCCGCATACTTAATTAAGTTCATTTGATCAGAGTGAGGCAAGTCATTCAAGAAGAAAGAAAACAGAAAAGGAGAAAAGACAGCTCCATGAGGGACACCAGCTTCAGTAAGCAATGAAGTGGACAACTTCGCCTGACATACAGTGTACTGCTTTCTTCCTGAGAAATAAGTATGCAGCCATTTGACAACTAAACAGTCAAATTGAGTTTCAGCAAGCTTCTTTGACAAGATGTCGTTAGGTACTGAGTCGTAGGCATGTGTGTATGTGTCTAAATTGGAAACAATAATATGATACAAGACCGCAGCTATATCTTAAGTACTTCTACTATGTTTGTAGGTGAATAGTTTGTGATCATTAAAGGCTTTAAGTGAAGTTTGAAGATTAAGTCAGAGTAATTTTGCATAGACTTTAGAAAAGGAGAGACAGTAGAGATGGGTCTAAATTTAGTATATATTCAAGTAGATGACTTCTGTTATGTACTCGTCGAGTAGTTAATAGTCCTGACGCGGAAAGATGGAAATCGAAAGACCACGAGGTTTACGATGATACTTGTATTTTCCAGACAAGGAAAATAAATGTTACACAAGAGTGTGAGTGAAATGGTACGAGTGTGTACGAAGTGTGTGAACAAGAATTGCACAAGAAAGATAAAGCAAGAGTATATATAAAAATGGCTAATACACATGGACCAATAAATAGGCAGTCTTAACATGATTGGTTGTAATGTCATGTGACAACGAGGTCATACATGTTTATTTAGTTAGTGGACAGACAAAAGCATATTGTCAGTTATAATGAAATATCGATCCATATACACATAGTAAAATATTATAGACTGTCAAAACAAAACACACATTATGTGGATACATATCAACTTCGTTATTGGTACAATTTTAATGTCCTTCCAAACGGCTGATACAACATTTCTGGAGAATGATTCATTAAATATATCCGTGAGAGGATAACACAGGATATCCGCACACTTTCTAAGAATAACACTAGGCAAACCATCTGGACCTAGGATGCAAGAAGGGTTCGGTGACTGGCGACATTTTAGAACGTCATTTGTATTGAAGCCAGGGAAGCAGGCTTCATTAGCACTTGAAACACTGTAAAAATTTACATTTGTGGGAGAATGATTGAAAGACTTGTTTAGTGTGTACACATTCCCTTGGGTCCCGAGTGGAACATACAGCTTCACAGGCACATTTCCATTTCATCTTGTTTTCTCTAGTCATTTTTAGCTGGCTCCACAATCAAGCATAAGCTGTCACCTCCCTCAAATTACCTTCAGACACACGGCAAAGTAATCGTTCCCCAGGCAACCTCTACTTGAATGCCTAGTGGCAAATATCACCCGACAGTCACCGCAGAGTGTACTCAGTCTTTCTGGTGGACAATAAATTCTTAGTTGATGATATTAGATAGAGGCGATCGGCAGGAAGCCTTCCAACTTAGTTTCGTGCTAGTTGACACTTGTTATTTGGCTCATTTTCAGAGTTCCATTTTGCTTATATGGAATAAATCATCAGGAAAGAGTTGTCTTATTTATTCTGCCTATAATACTTACTCATTTTATGCATTTAAATTACACATCTATTCCCATTTTACTCTTAATTCCCTATTCAAAAATGTACTTTTAAACTAATCATGATTGATTAGTATTGTTGCCGTTGTCGTTGTTTTTGTTTTCTCAACTATTCACCCATTAATTTACTATCATATTTCTTACTTACATAAATAATAACACTGAAATTTCTTCTTTTAGAATTTTTTTATGGTAGTGAAGGAAAAAATGAAATGAGACGTGATCACACATAAAAAGGCATCATAGTTGCTGCATGTAAACTTTTCCTCATTTTAAGTGTTGGTTTGTAGGGGTTTTCTTTGATTGGTTACAAGATTTCCCATCATGAGCTAACTTTGGTTAGAGAACCATTGGAAACCTAGCTGGGAGTAGTCGACAGCTATTTCATCCTAGTTTGGAACTCTTCATCAGTGTGCACGTACCAGAGGTCGAACCAGAAGGACCTTCTGGTTACAAGGTGAGCTAGCCGTAGACCATTAAGCTACTGAGGCCCAATCCAATGGTCAGTCTGTGAATTCTAATTTTTGCCAATTCACGACATAGCGCAACTGCTATTGGTTCTATTTATTTTTTTCGAGCATTTTTTTGAGTGGCGCATACTTTAAATTTCACAGATTTTCAAATAATACTAAGTGGGTTAGATCAGAGAGACAATTTTAGGCTGTGAATAAAACAGCTATTATGTTAAGGTCATTTTATGCCTCACACACACACACAAAGGAAACAAACTCTGTATTCATTCATTTCATCCTTCATTTGTGAATCGGTTGGCAAAATGTCATCATTCATTATTTCCTACAAATAAAGACATCATTTGGACAGTAATAATGATACTACCATTATTGGGAGACTTTAGTGTAGAGGAAAAACAACATTGTGGAATGTAGAACACGCATAGTAGAAAGAAGCTTATTTGTTTATGTATGTCTGAGCTGAAGGGGAAAAAGAAATTGTTTCCACTTGTGTTTTGTGGTCCAAATCGTCTTTAAAAGCTGTAGTATGAAATTTTCAGCCTATGATATCAGTAGCCCAAATTTTGTAGGCCAACCATTGATATTAGGTGTGTGTTGGCAGGGGATCGAACCCCAGACCATAGGCATGGTCGGCGAGAGTCCTAACCACTGGATATGGATGTAGTAGAAGTACTTAACAGTGGTTCAATATAATGTCGTAAATGTTTCTTCATCTCTTAACTTGATGTAGCAGGAGACCGCTGTATACGTCATGCTGTATAGCTGAAATAAAACTTCCTCAAGACATGCATAGTCTCAAAACCCTCCAAAGACTGTGAAAACAGTAATTCATTGACAGATGTCTGCTTCTATTCAAAAACAATGATAACATAAAAAAAACAACTCGAAATTACCTCAACAATTTCATTAGGCTATTATAGAGACAAGGTGTGTTACTTAGTAGAAAATAAGTACTGTTGAACAAAATTATTTGACCAAAATTCAATTGCATAAAATACCTGAGAATCAAGTAGAATATTCCCAAGAAGGTGGGATCAAAACTCTGTCAACCAGAATTACCCAATAAACAATCTCCACAGACAGTCGAGTGTTAGAATCCTCATGTCTGAGTCAAACGAAATCGCAACGGAGAAAAAAAACATATTATCACTGAATTGAACAATTAGAAAAAGAGAAGCAATAAAATTAGAGATTAAACAGAAGAAATACAATTGATAAGGATCAAGTGAGCATATGATTTTCAAATTTCACAACAGTGATATACACACTAGGAGAAAAGTGGAGTATAATTGTAAAGCTAGTTGAAACGTCCAATTAGGAATCAGTATTGTAATTAAATCGTTTAGGAAAGATTTTCAAGATGTGTCGATAAAGAAAGGAAGAAGAAATTTTCAGTATGAAATGATAGCATTCTACTTCACAGGTGCTCATCAGCTGCAGACTACCTGAAATTACAATGGTTATTAGATGATGATGATGATAATAACATACTTTAATGTTAAACAGGGGTAGTAAAGAAGAAATACTATAGAAATGACGCATCCAAAATGTAAACATTATAGTTTTGTAGTTTAAGTTTTCATCATCAATATACGCGATTTCAAAGTAGAAAAGAGGAGGGAGGGGTAAGATAGAAAACAAAAAAAAATTGATTGACAGAACAGTGTTAGCTTGTAGTTTCACATAGCAACTCAAAAGACAAATGCAGTTGCTGTTTATAGGATTAAGATTTTTTCAGTGAGTTGAGATCCATGAAATAGATGTCTAATTAATATAATCAGAATCAAAATTCAGTTACCAAGGGAGTGAGATGTTAATCACACTCTCTTTTTGTATGCATAAGTCTGGTTTAAATCATTTGATTGCGATCGCTTCGGCAAATTGTATTAATTTGTTGTCTTTTGTCTATTTAATATTTTGAAGGAATTAGAAATCTCTGCGAGATGTCCGGTATCAACAGTATTTCTGGTAATCCTGGAATATGTTCAGACAACCGGATAGAAGCCCTTCTTTCTGTCCTTCTAATGTACTTGCTCCTGCAAGTGCATGTGAACTCATAAACGCAGTTGGAGGTGACATCAACAGGGTATTTATCCAGTTCTGAGTGGCTTATAGAAGAAGTGGTGCTGTATAATGTTATGAGTTCTGCTGGCAATAAGCTTCTTTTAATTGCACCGTTTAGTCTATTGTCAATCTTTTGTGAAACTGCATCTCCTTTTAATGGGAGACAAATAAACAATTTCTTCTTTTCTATAGTTGGGTGCTTTTCTTTCTTATCTTTTTCTCTGCTAACTTCTTTATAAATCCCTTAGGGTATCCATTTTCTCCTAGTCATTTCTCGGCGAAACGTAATTCTTCTTCGACCCTGTTCGGTGAACACAGCTTCCTGGCTCTGTCGTATAAAGTCCCCACTAATACACGTTAATAGCATAAGGGACAAAAGCTGTTATAGTAAAGATATTGCGTAGTCCAGGTTTCTTTTCCATAGATGGACTTTTCGACCGTGCCTTCGTTTGTTCTTTCCACATTTAGATCCAGGAAATTGAGATCATTGTTATGTTCATATTCCATGGTGAATTTGATGTTTGGATGGGTCTCACTTAGTCAATCATATAATGCCGATGCGTGATCCATGTCGTTGCAAACAACAAATGTGTCATCGACATATCGGCGGTTGTAGGTTGTTTCATCGATAGTAGAACTCAATTGTGTCTGTTTGAGATAGCCCGTAAAAATATCAGCCAGAATATGTCTCAGAGGCGAACCCATCAATTTTCAAGAAAACTATTCCTCTACGAACGTCACCAATACTAATCCAGTGATACCTCTTTCTGCGATTCCATGTGTTAACTTGTAAGATCCGACTTCATATTATACCATTATATGCAAGCCTGATAACAAAGGTACCAAGACTCCATTTCACATGTTACACATTGTGTTAAACTACTCGTATCTTCAATTTTCAATGTAGAAGGAATTGGAGTATGGCAAGCTAATGATTTCTTTTAAGCAAATGGCGGGTTTTTAAGATTCATGTTCTGTTTGGAATCCAAGAGCTTAAGCTTCCAATTTCCATAGTGCTGATGTCGCTTCTGCAGGATGGGGTTGCCAGTCCCACGTCTGACCTTCCATGTTTTAGGATATCAAACTACGTGAGATTATTAGATTTCTCTCTTGGCTGGTGATAATTCCACCACTGAACCAGCTCAGCATTGGCTACCACATCGAGAGTCAAACTAGGCCTGCTTGAGTAGCGGCCAGAGGTCTAAACCTTTAGAAAATCATTTTCCAGCTTATTCGAAGGTCGCTCCTACATTTTGTTTATTTCAATGCTTCCTGTATCATTTGTCGCACAAGTAGGTAAATAACTAGTTTTAAAATAAGAGCCGATTTATTCAAAGACACCAGCTACCCAAAACTTTCCATCTTTGTGAACTTGAACTTGTAGTTTTGACCAGAACTTAGATTTAGGGCCCGGCTCTGGTATCTTCAACAGTTTGCCCTATTTTTTATTTCACCACTTCTTGTTTTAAGTTTTCATCGAAATCTTCTAGGCAGCATCATAAGTAACTAAGACCATTTCCGTCTATAAATGGTTGATTCCTGCTTCTTTCCATAGTACGTACTAAAGTAGACATGTCAAACGTTAAAGTATATTTGAGTCATTTGGAGAAAGTTCTCTTTGTTACATCTTCTGATTGCTTGTTTTCCTGCTGAAGGTTATTCGATACCGCTTGCGACCGTTTCATAGAAAGTTAAGCCATGTGTCTGCGAATCGTATTTGCACGCATTAAGTCTAATAAGATTGGTTGATGAATTTCCCAAGGTTGAACTTTGTTATTGTTTTTTTCATGACCCCGATTCGGGGCGTAACACTGACGTAAAATGTGGTCTACAATTTTGGCTTAGAGACAGCTCTCGTCACAATATCAGTTAAATAACCATTGAAAACCATGGAATCATGGACAGTATTCCACCATAGTTTAAGACTTCATCAGTGCATACCTGCTACCCAATCAGAGATCGAATCTAGGATGTTCAGAATACAAGGCTACTCAATGACAACTGAATTTTGATTCGCCCTTTCGTTATATAATGTTACCGCCAAGCAAAACCGCCAATGAGCATCCACTTCATCTTGACATGGTGGATCCTACTGACTGCAGCTTCTTAATACAGCCTCAAGAAATCCATCCATTAGCCACTAACGAGCAGTAAATTGATCAATAGGTGGTAATTAATCAAATTTTTACTGAGCTAATAACTTGGGAGTATATGCTTTTTGTAAATTTAAAAAGAAATAATGAGCTGCAATCAAGCTACTGAAAAATAAGAAGGTAGCGGAACAAGACAAAACTGTTCTCCAAACACTATAAATAGGTCCAGAGACCAAAGTGGATGTAGTGACACCAATAATGCAAAGGGTTAAGCAGGAAGGAGAGGTAGATACTGACTGGAAGAAAAGGTACCTTATTAAACTACCAATGAAAGGTGACTTACACCTCTTCAACAACTGAAATGGAATTACACCCCCTGTCTACACTAAGCCAAAAATTAGGTAGAGTCATCCTAGAAGGACTAAAAGATGCATCGGATGTAGAACTGACGCCGAAGAGGCAGGAATCAGGAACAGTGAATAGTGTGCTGATCAAATTGCAACTCTAGGCGTCATTATCTAAAAAAGTATGGAATGTCAGTCAAACCTCTACTTCAACTTCATCGACTTTGAGAAGGCATTCGGTTGCGTTGAGCAAGAAGTAATCTGGAAATTACTTCAACACTGTGAAATGCATTGCCTCAAACCTTTATCACCATCATTCCACAGCCATATGACAATGGCACGTGAAGGGTGGTTCACAACGGGAAATTCAGCGAGGCGTCCTAAGGGAATACAGGAGTAAGACGAGACTGTCTGCCTATTGTCACTTATGATATTCTTAATTGTGGTGGACTAGATTATGCGTCAGACTGTGAACGTGGAGCGAGGAGACAAGTATACTCTGGACTATAAGCAAAATAAGAATCTAGAAGATCTGGATTTTGCAAATGATCAATGTTTAGTGTCACACAAACTCGAAAACTCCGCATGGCGTAACCCAACAGACTGGCAGTAGAAGCAGAAAAGAGAGGACTTCAAGTGAATAAAGAAGAAATGAGGGTGATAAAAATAACCAATCACTATGAACAGAATAAATTTTAAGAAACGTTACTCCTCTCACTTATCTAGGCAGCATCATTTCAACTATAGGCAATAACCCGTGTGTGAGGTTGTCAAGACCAGAATCGAAAAAAACAAGGAGGAATTTCATCACTCTTAAATCATTTTGAAAATCTGCTTCATTTAGAACAAAGAATAAAACTTAGACTATTACCACCACTGTCAAGTTATTTCTTTTGTATAGGTCAGATACATGGCAGTCGTTTCATGTAACGCATCTCCAAGAGTTTGCAGTCTTTTATCGACAGCTGTCTTTCCTGGCTCCATTTTCAAGATCATCTAGCCTAAAAGAATTGGCAACAAGGAACTCTGGAAACGAACTAATTAGGAATAAAATGCTCAACAGATATTCTGAAGAAAATGGAGACAGATCGCTCACACTCTGAGGAAACCGTTGAGTTACATAGAACGACCTGTCTTCGAGTTGAACCTGAATGGGAAACAACAAGTTTTTCAATTGAGTGTAACGCGAAGGAGAAAATATGAGCAGGAGATGCGAGTCTGTGAGCAGTCGTGAGATCAGCCAAAGTGAACCAGTTGGCTTTCAAATATAGGAAGTTACTGGTTGAAAAAATCGACCGTTCTTTTTGAAGTGGTTGTGTTGTCTGAGCTGCATGGTAAGTTTGCGAAGCTTTCATTGTCCAACACTAAGCAATATCTTCAGAGCATACTTCAATTTGTTGAAATGAGCTTTTCGATTTCCTCATGGCTTTATTAATCATCTCTCCTGGTCACCTCACCTTGGACGCGTTTGGTTGTTTTTATGTGTTTTCGCAACCTCTAAGCTACTTGTATTGGAAATGATTGTTTAGCTGACTTGAACTTTGACCCTTTGTGTGTATGAGGTTTCCTTCTCAGCGGTTGGTAAATTTTCTCTATCTCAAAACAACCGATCACGTTCAAGGTGATGTGACCAGGAGAGATGACTAAAAACGTCTTGGAGGAATCTTGAA